>PVLC010003143.1:69931-102257 GCA_004027655.1 Graphiurus murinus
GGGATTGAACTCAGGGGCATTCTACCTCCGAGCTACACCCCCAGCCCTATTTTTTATTCTTTATTTTGAAACCGAGTCTCACTAAGTTGCGGAGTGCCTCACTAGGTAGCTGAGGCTGGCCGCGAACCCGGATCCTCCAGTCTCAGCCTCCCGAATGCTGGGATTACAAGCGTGCGCCACCACGCCCGGCTCAGTATTGCTATCTTTTTCAATTTAAGATGTATTTATCTATTTTAGTTGTAAAAATATGTATTTATTTTTAATTGTCAAAATTGCATATATGGTATACAACATGATTTTTATATACACATTGTGGAATGACTCATCAAGCTAATTAATATGCATATTATTTCACTTTCTTATTTTTTGTGATAAGTACACTTAAATCTACTATCCTAGCAATTTTCAAGTACACAACACATTGTTCATAACTATACTTATCATGTTGTACATTTAGAAATCCTGAAACTGATCTTACTATAGAATTGAATTTTGTACTTATTGGCAAATATCTACCAATATCCCTGGTAACTACCAGTCTATTCTCTGCTTCAATAAATTTCATTTTCTTAGATTCCCCATATCAGTGAGATCATAAAGTATTTACCTTTCTGTGCCTGGCTTACTTCACTTAGCGTAAAGTCATCCATGTTTATGTTATTGCAAACAACAGAATTTAACAGGATTTTCTTCTGTTTTAAGTCTGAATAATGATTTATGGTATACACATCTACCACATTTTCTTTATGCATTGTCTTTATTTATGAAGCTAAAACAAAATACCTTATACTAGATTATTTATTAGCAACAGAAACTTATGATACAGACGTGGAGACTGGAAAGTCTAAGATCAAGATTCTAGCATATTTGGCATCCAGTGAGGGTCTGTTCCTCATAAATGGTGCCTTGGTGTGTTGCCAAGGAAGGACAAGGAAACTCCCCTCAACGCTTTTTCTTTTTTTCTTTTTCTGTACTGGGAACTTGAACCCAGGGGCATTTTACCTCCATGTGACACCTCCACCCCTCAGCCCTTTTATTTTTTATTTTTTTAGTTTGATACAAGGTCTCACGGAGTTGTGGAGGGCCTCACTAAGTAGCTGGGGCTGGCTGTGAGCCTGTGATCCTCCTATCTCAGCCTCCCAAGTACAAGCATGCACCACCACGCCAGGTTCCTTAAACGTTTTTAATAAGGGGATGGATCTGATTAGTGAGAGCTGAAAAAAGCCCCAATTCTGAAAACTAGCACGTTGGGTACTCAGTTATAATATGTAAATTTTAGTGAGACATCAAAATTCAGACCATAGTGTTCCACACATGCCCTGCCCAGATTTGTGCTCTTTTCACTTGCAAAGCACATGCATTACACCCAGTAGCTGCAAAAAATCTTAACTCATTCCAGCATAAACTAAAAAGTCTTGATAGTCTCATCTAAATATCAACTAATTTTGATATGGGTGAGACTGAAGGTACAATTCCTCCTTAAAAAATTCCCCTCCAGCTGTGTGCCTATGAAGTCAAACAAGGTATGTGCGGGGCTCATATTTTTATTTCCAAAGAGAAAAGTAAGAAAGAAGAAATAGATGACTGTTCTCATCCAAATCTAAAACTCAGTGGACAGATATTAAAACTCAAGCCTGGAGAATATTCTTGCTTGACTCCATCTTGCTGTATAGACACACTGGGTGTGAGGTGGCCATGCCCCTATAGCTTTGCTGGTTGCCCCTCAAGCCCTAGTTCTCATGGACAGGAGTCATGTACCTGTTGCTCTTCAAGGGTAGAGTTGCATACTTGGGTGTAACTGATTATAGGAGGATGCCAATTTTCACACCATAGTACCATTCATCTACTGATAAGACTTAGATTGCTTCTATAGCTTGAGCATTGCAAGTAATGTTGTAATGTACTTGAGAGTGTGTGTACCTCTTCAACATACTGATTTCTCTTCCCGCGGTTGTATATCCAATAGTGGTATTGCTAGGTCATATAATAGTTCTATAATTAACTTTTTGAGGAACTCGCATATTGTTTTCCATGATGGCTGTACTGATTTACATGCTCACCCATAGCGTACCAAAGTTCTCTTTTCTCTGCCTCTTCACCAGCACTTGTCTTTTTGATCACAGCTATTCTAATAGGTGTAAGATACCATCTCATCGTGGTTTCAATTTGCTTTTCCCTGACAATAGTGATATTGAACATTTTCTTCACATACTTATTTGTCACTTATACCCCTTTTTTTTTTTTTTGAGAAACAATAATTTGCATTTTTGCCCATTTAAAAATCAGGTTCTTTGAGTTTTTGTTTTTGTTTTATTTTGTTTTGCTATTGAGCTGTTTGATATATATATATATATATTGTGTGTGTGTGTGGTACTGGGGATTGAACTCAGGGGCATTTTACCTCCGAGGTATACCCCCAGCCCTATTTTTTATTCTTTAATTTGAAACCGGGTCTCATTAAGTTGTGGAGGACCTCACTAGATAGCTGAGGCTGGCCGCGAACCTGGATCCTCCGGTCTCAGCTTACATTTTGTATTGTTTTCTTACTACCTATGTCTCTTCATTTTATTGTTTCCATTGTTGGGAGCTTTCCATGCACATTTTTTGTTAAACACTATACAGTTTCAGGTCTTACATTTAAATATTTAATGCACCTCAAGTTTATTTTTTGCAAATATTGTAAAACAGAGTCTAATTTTACTCTTTTGCCTATGGAATGCCATTTATTGAAGTCACTTCCTTTTTTCATTGTGCATTTTTGGTAGTGGTACAGGTATGTTTTGATCATCTATTCTGGTTCTTGGTGCAATGAATGATTTTGAAAAAAATTGAAATCTGGCCATTTTCATATTATAAGACACTGGATTTATTTAAAACTTTTGTTTTAGGCTTATGTGGTACCATCTAGCATAGAAAAGTGTGAGGGAGGAATATCTCTTTACTACTATGTACAAGTTCTTGTACCAATTGGTCTCAGTAGACAAATGTGAGGAAGAGAGTGCTCCTCCTTATTTGCAGGATGAAGTGGGGATTCTGTCTCATCAAGTAGTTTTATTGGTATGGTTTTCTTACTCCTGGGTGACATTTGCACATCTGTGCTCTCCACTAAGGTCCCCTTTGACACCAATTTAGCAAAGTGGTATGAGGTGATGCTGGAAACAGGATGCTCATGTGGTTTCCACTGATGGTGCTGGGCAAAAGGTAGGAAACTGAAGAGATGTACTGGGCAGCAGGACCAAAGTTTCAGCTCCTCATTTGGTCCTTTTTTATGCTTAGCAGGATTTTTAAAAAATATAATAATTCTACATGCTGATGGTGTGCAGTGTAATAATTTGATACATGTATATAATGTCTTATGAGAAAATTATGGTATTTAACATTTCCATCTCCTTCAACATTTATTATTAAATTTTAAATTCCCCTCTTCTAGTTCTTTATAAAATGCATAATGAATTTTTGTGAACCATCATCACCCTACTGTGCTGTAGAATGTTAAAAATTATTCATCTTATCTTAATATATTTTGTTACTGACTATCCAACTTCCTCTTTTTTCTTCCTACTCCCTTTCCTAGCCTCAAATGACCAGTATTCTCTATCAGGAGTTTGGTAGTCCCTCATTACAGCTTCACTAGAGCAGAAATCGTGACTCTCTACCTAGCCTTTGCTAGCCTTCGCTAGCATATAGGTGGTATTTAGCTGAATTAGAGTGGTTATCATCTAAAAGTTTTCTATTTCTAGGCTTTTTTCCTGGTCCTTTAACAAAAGGTGTTTGATGGATTTGTTTTTTGGGTTTTTTTTTGTTTTTGGTCTTTCCTTATTGGCATATCTGGGTTGTAGGCTCCTTCAGCTCCAAGTTTGTGATTTGTGTAGCAAAAATCAAATCCTAGCCGGGTGCGGTGGCGCACACTTGTAATCCCAGTATTCGGGAGGCTGAGACCGGAGGATCCGGGTTCGCGGCCAGCCTCAGCTACCTAGTGAGGCACTCCGCAACTTAGTGAGACTCGGTTTCAAAATAAAGAATAAAAAATAGAGCTTGGGGGTGTAGCTCGGAGGTAGAACGCCCCCGAGTTCAATCCCCAGTACGGCAAAAAAAAAAAAAATCAAACCCTGAGGACTCATCACCATATTATTTCTCAAGATCTCACATTCCTAGTAAGTCTGCTTTCTTCTCTTCACCTTTCAGAATCTTATGTTTGTTTTATATATATTGGCCAAGTTTTTTAGTTGCACTTAGTGGGAGGAATAAGGAAAAATATATCTACCTCATCTTCTCAAAAGTTGAAAGCTCAGTGGTAGTTTCCTATAAAATAGCTATTTTCCTTCCCACTAGTACAACATTATTATTATTATTATTATTATTATTATTATTATTATTATTATTATTATTGAAGGAGGCAGTGTGCAAAGTTATAGACATTCACTTACTTGTGAATGTCTTGTCTTTAAAGGGGGCCATGTGATCAAATTTCGGCCTACAATAAAAAAGCTGAAATATACTGGGTAAGACTTTGGAAAAAGCTATTATTCTTCTAATAAAAGCAGATGAAAAGGCACATTCTTTTTTTCTTTCATGTTTTTCCCCTTCTTTTTGTTTAAAATGTGAAATGATGCCTGGAAATATCTATCTTTTGAAAAAGAGAATTAAAGCCACTGGCTAAGATTGATGGACGAAGCTGAAACAATCTTGAATTTTTCAACTCTTTGAGAAGCCGTACCAGCTTCAACCTTCCTATCTAAAGAGTATTTATTATATAAAACAAAACCAAAGCAAAGAATTGTGGTAAGCTGTGCTAGTTCTATGCTCTATGGTGATTAGACTGCCTGTTGTGCATACTCAATAGAATTCAAAGGGTCATTCATTCTGCTCCCTTCCACTAAATTTGGAATCCATCTCACCTATTTCTTCAAAACTTAGCTCTTGTCATTTCCATTAGGATGACTTCCACATTCCTACATAAAAGAAAAGTATTGTTCAGTTGCTCTAGCACCAATTGTCACTTCTCTCCTGCTTATCCCAGTGTAGTGTTTAGTTTATGATTCTGTCTTCTTCACCAGGTACTTTCTAGGGCAGGCATTATACTTGGTATCAGGTACTATGCCCGTTATGTTTTAGCTACATAATAAATGGCTGCCAAGTAGGCATATAAGGTTTTCTAGATTGCATTTTTGCCATTGCAATTTGTATTTATTATTTGCAACTGTTTTTTAAGTAATCAGTTTCATAAAATATGGCTGTATTGGCATATTTCACTTTTCTTAACACTCTGGCAAATACTTGAGACACTACAATGTTAATTCATCTGTTCGTTATGAAGTTGGCAAGCCCATTCCTCCCATGGTACCGAATTTTGGATGTATATGTATTTTGTATCTAAAGACTAGTTTATAGAGCTTGAAGGCATGGGGGAACTTCCTGGACAGCTTTTCTAGATGTCCTGCCTGCCTAAAGTTCTCATGCAATAAAGGAAGTTGTCCTTCTGGGATCCATCTTGGCATCACAGTGTGCTTGCTGCTTGGCTGCCTGTATGAGTCTAGGAGGCTTTATGGCCATCCTAAGCCTTACTGATTCTGCCTGATAATGGGTTGAACTATATTTGCTTTCTGCCAATGTCATCATCTTTTCTTTATGCTCCTGGAGACTACTTCCAATCTCTCCCCTAACTGGAATCCCGGGTGAGTTTATTCGAGAAAATCAAATGAGCTCAAGAGAAATCTCAAGTCTGAGAACTCTCAAAATGCAGGACTGACAAGTCTCAGCAAAATTCTCTTGGAGTATCCTGAGGACAGGGTGAGAGGAGTGAGCGTCTTCATTCATGGAATGAATGACAGAAGGAATGGCTAAGCAGCCAGTCTTTGCCTCCTTTTTTCTTGATTTTCAGTTGTGAGTCCTTTTGGTGTTTGCATTTCCTTTAAGAGGCATGGCACATATTCTAATGCATGGAAAAACTCTCTGTGGTAAATATAAATTCATGTATTTTTTGTCAAAGTGGGCGTGAAAATGTAAACCCATTATTAATGCAGATATATTTTAAAATGTCTTTTCTACCCATAAGTATATGCAAATAAGGAAATTATAACACTAACAGTAGGTAAACATTGCTTTATTTAAAACCAAAAAATTTTAATAAAAAAATAAAAAATTTAAAAATGATTTCCTAGCAAAAACATAAAAAGATGAGTATCAAAATGGGACTGGATTTGGAAATTAAACATAATATAAACATAATATATAATTATATAACATAATTAAACATAATATATCCCAACATACAGGAAAAAGTGTGATGTGGTGAGACAGGCACTAAGCTGTTAGAATATTTTTCTAAGAAAAACACAATTTTTGAACTTTATGAACTTCAACTTCTTAAAATATATTTAATAATAATAACTATAATTAAATTAATATTTATTCTGCCTTTATCACAGGGTTGTTAGAAGAATAATGTTATATAAGTGATATTCTTTGATAACTCCAAAGAACAACAAATAATAGTTTTATATTATACTATTATAATATACTATTATATTATACTATTATAATAATAGTTTTATATTATCTTATATAGGAATATATGAATTTTAGGTAAGAATTGAATCAATAATTAGCACTGAGAAACATTAGAAACCAAGAAGTTTCAATTTATTGGGTTGATAATGAAAATAAAAACATTCATTTTAAAAGTTCATGTTAAGTGGTCATACACACTTGTAATTCTAGTACTTGAGATGCTGAGACAAGAAGATTGCAGGTTCAAGACCAGCCTCAACAATTTCACTAGCCCCTCAGCAATTTAGTGAGGCCCTGTTTCAAAATAAAAATAAAATAGGGATGCGATGTAGCTCGGAGGTAGAATACCCTTGGGTTCAGTTCCCAATGCCAAATAAACAAACAAAACCAATACACCAAAAAAAAAAAAAAAAAAAAAAACCCAAAAACAGTTAGTGCTAAAAATTCATGTTAGCTTTTTGTATTGAATAAAATATTGCAAATTTTTGTGTTTGTGAGAGAATATCTCAAACTCAGTTCTGACCCCAAGACAACTTCTGTATGGTTAAAAGATTGATATTTAAAAATACAAGCCAATTATTATAATAAGTCAAATATCATCAGAAAGCTATAAAAAAAGCCTTTGTCATACTCATCCTGTTCCTCAGAAACAAAGTTAATTCAGTTGCTTCTCCTGATATTTTTAAAAATATATTCCTGAGACTATTTGTTGATTGATAATTTTTAGATTCTACCATTTCACTTTCTCTAACAAAAATGAAGAGATACCTCTTTTAACCTTCCCCACCACTCTCCCATTTATTCCAGGTTAATCCTTGCAAACACTGGAGTGAAATCAATGAACTTTGTGTAAATCATCAAGCTCATGCAAATGAAGCTCCTCCAGAGCCAGTGATACTTCCAGCGGCAAGCCCTTCTTCATGAAGTTTTCATGTTGTACAGTTAGCGCCAAGCTTTTCCATTTGCCAACACAGTATCTTCAATGCACATGCTTCCCTCTTAGACCTCCATTCTCTTTCCATATTCTGCATTGTTTCCAAGCAGCTCGAAAGCTGTCACTTTTGTCTCCCTTTGTTGTTCCTGACTTGGTCCCATATTGACTGAATTTCATCTTTCTTTTTTGGATCTATTAATAAATTTAATGAGGAATGTTTTCAGGACCTCACAAGAAAAAATCATATATGTAAATGGCTTGACGTGCTTCCTTCTTCACAGGTAAAAAGAATTTGGCTGGGGAGAGTTTGGGTTTGAAAGGCAGTTTTTCTCAGAATTTTAAAGTATTTGCTTCAATTCCATTTAACATTTACTGTGGTCTGTAAGAAATAGTCTTACTCCTCTGTTCATGCCTCATTTCTTTTAAATCTCTAGAGACTAAGAATTTCTGTTTCCTATATTAAAATCATATAATGGTGTGTTTTGGTGTGAATTTGTCTTTATTCTTTGTGCTGACTTAGACTAAGTAGGCCTTTCTGTTACATATGTATTTATTTCAGGGAAATTCTCTTGATTTCTTTATTTAATACCCTTCCCCTCTGAATTTTCTCTGTTCTCTAAAGAATCACAAATTCAATTGAATATTTAATATTCTAGACAATTTCTTTAAATCTCTTAATTTTTGCAAAAGTTTTGCTTTTTTGTCTTAATTTCTCTGCCTATTCTATTTCCTTGATGTCCTCTTCCAAAGCCTCTACTGAAAACTTTTAAGTGATTATATTTTATGATATAAGTAATTTTTTGTATTTTTTTTTCTTTTCCAAAATATGATAGATAGGATTCATGGCCTCCAAGATCTTTGGCTTCTCCTATACATCCTTTTTATAATTACCTCCTCTTGAATGTAAGAGAATGTGATGTTATTAATTCTTTTGATTATATTACATTATGTAAAGAGAAAAAGTATTTTGCACATGTAATTGAGGCTGCTAATCAGTGGACTGTGAGTTGATGAAAAGGGAGAGTGTATTGGGTAGGACTGACATACTCAGTTGAGCTCCTCCTAGATCAGTGACGAGTCAGAGAGCTGTACTTCCAATGGCCTGGAAGAAAGTAGAATGGCAAGGAATGATAGGTAGCCTCTAGGAAATGACAGTAGTCTCTGGCCCATAGCTAGCAAAAAATTGGACATCTGAGTCCTGTAACCACAAGGAAGTAAATTCTACCACCAAACCACTGGCCTGGAAGACAAGCTTGAGCATCCCTGGAGACTCCAGCCCTGGTCATACCTGACCACACACAGCCTTCTGAGACCCCATCGTGACACCGTAAGAAGATTGCTGTGTTGTTTTAAGCCATGTGTTTGTGGTAATTTGTTACACAGCAGTAGAAACTAAGACATAGCAGCTTGTCTTACTTTGTGGATGGAATATCTTTCTTGTCTCTCTCTGAAGATACTCATATCAGTTTCTTTTTGTTACTTCACTACTTTCATTTTTATTCACTATTTTAGGCTCTTTCTTGATCCAAAGGCTTCTCTCAAATAGTAGTCATTCTTAGTCTTTCTTACGTTTAGATGTGAGACACTAAAAAGGAGATCAGGCACCTAAGTGAGGCATTGTGACAAACAAGTTTCCATTTTGGTAGATAGAAGCAGATGTGTGAGGAGCTTTTCTCTGTTCCTATTGAATTTCTCCAATAGAGAAATCTTTGATCTCTGGCTAAGTGCTAATGCCTGACTGCTAGAATTTTGCCTGTGAGAAGGAAGGAAGTCTAAGCATTTGACAAACATATTGGCTGACTCTGGTTAAAGTTTATGGGAGTCCATTGTTGTGATCTAGTCCCCTACACTAGACCCCAGCAAACCAGGCTGAATCAAAATGGAGTCACTCATGCTAAGAAGAAGGAAGCATGAAGATCCTAGAGTCTCCTCCTTGTTTACAAGTTTTTCTTGTAAACAAGAAATTGACACAGTTGATCAGAAAGAGCTTCATCTACCAGTATAATGAAGAAGTCTCTTCTCTTTTAACCCTTAGCAGAAAAGTGGTCTGCAGTACTCTGATGTTAAATATTTTATTTTATTGTTTTGTTTCTGTGATCTCACCTTAGAAAAGCGACCATTCTGTTATCTCAGTGAAACTCATTTGGTTTTATATAGGATGAGGTGTTTACAGATTCTAGATTTGTAACTAAAATCCAATCATATCTTTAAATTATATTTGTTGTAATTTTATCTTTTGACAGTAATTTTATCTTGATGCCAGTGTTTATATGTCTGTGCAGAGCCACTTTGTGTATTGACTTCCAACAAATCTTTGCAATGTGAAGCCTTGAAGCTACCATCCACAGTACCTGTGGCGGGCCTCTGAGACTTCCTCAGATCTTTTCCATAAATCACCTTTCTCTGATTTTGTCTTTCTTTGTAATATACACTTTAGATTATGGGATTCACAAAAGCAAATGAATAATCACCATTTCTAAAAAGGGAAGTAAAGGAAGGCTGAGAAAATTCTATTTAATATAGGTTACTATACTGTGGATCTAAGATTATTCTTCTGCACATAAACTAGTATTTACATGGCAGAAACATTTAAATTGTGAGGGAAGAAAGATAAGATTGATTTTTTTTGAATGGTTCAGACTATGGGTAATTTTACACACTCATGGCTTTGAGGGTGGCTATGAAAATGTTGAGTGAGACTGGAGAGTACCAGTTGTCTCACCTCCTCTCCCAGCCAGAGGCCATAGTCTAGCAGGAGGCACCTAAGCATTTATCTGTGAGCTCCCTCACAGTGGCAGCCAGCACTTGTCACCAGCTATTTCTTTTTTATACTCTTTTATTAGTGCATTGTAGTTATACAGGCACACAGCACTTGGTGTGTTTCCCTCTGGTTCCCACCCCACTTTCCTCACCTCCCCGTACCTGTCGGTGAGGACATAGCAATATTTGAACTGTTCCTTCATCAAGCCTCCTTTCCCTGCCTCCTTCCAGCTCCCCCCCAACCCCAGTCTCCTTCCACTGTTCTATTGGTCTCTCTCCTAATTTATCTGAAGTCCCTTTTTTTTTTTTTAATTTTCTCTCTAGCTTCCATGTATGAGAAGAAATATGAGACCCTTGACTTTCTAAGACTGACTGATTTCACTTAGCATAATATTTTGTAGCCCCATCTATTTTCCTGAAAATGACATAATATTCTTCATGGCTCAGAGCATTCCATTGTGTGTATAGAACACAACTACTTCCACTGTTCACTGCTCCTGTCCCCATTCCCCCAAATGGTGGAATTCCTGATATGGCAGAAATAAAGCTCTTCTACTCAGGCAAACTCTCCTCTGACTTAGATTAGTGTCTTCATTCAGGCATCTCAAGATAAGCAGGTCCCAAGTAAAGTTAGAGTTGCATAACTAATATAGAAATATTGTGTAGTGCCTCTGATTTCTAGATGAGACAAGAACAAAAATGAAATAGTCTTCAAAAATTTTCTAATAATTTAGGAAGAAGATACGCTACTTTATGAAAGATTCATAAATATATAAATAGAATAAATTTTAAGAAGCTATGTAAAGAATGACATAGATAAAAATGAAATAAAGTCTTAAGAAGTTTTCTAATAATTTAGAAAGAAGATATGCTACTATATGAAAGATTCATAGATACATAAATAAAATAAATTTATAGGAGCTATGTAAAGAATGACACAAGTATAAGAGGTGTGAAAGACTTCTCATGCTTTTAGCCCTAAATTTTAATGAGATCTACAGAAGTATAACCATATATAGCCTAAATTATTACTGGAGTTATATAAAAGAATAATGAGGTTTTAACTGAAAAAAATCCATGGACAAGGGTAAGGTTTGAGCAGAACTTAATAATATGGAATGAGCTATAAGTGTAGTGTGCTATTGCCATATTCTTTTTATAAAGAAAGATCTATATAACCATAACAGAACAAAGAGGAAAATTTGGGTTTATATTCAAAGATTCTGGAGGATAAAGAAAAATGGACTATGCTTGCTTCTAAATTGACACATAACTCATTCTTATTTCCAAAGATATTTTAGACTTTGAGGAAATTTTCAGCAAAATTGTATTTGAACTGTAAGCTTATTTCAAATATGTTTCTGGATTTTTGGAAATATGATATAGCATTTATATTAATATTGCTTTTTGAGAGTGAAGAAGAAAGCAATTATTATTATTAATACTAGTAATAAAAACAGTTATGATTGCAAAAAATGAGACAGCAGAAGAATCACATTTTATTTATTCATTGGACTTATTAAAATATGCCTACTGCAATAGCTTATAGGCACATATAAAGATATAAAAACTAATTATAATTGTAGGTTAAAATATAAATGCAATGAGCAGGCAATAAATATGGAGAATAGACAAATAAATACAAAAATATGGTAACGGCCTTCAGTAGACGAGGTAATTAGATTGGGTGATGGCTTATATTATATAATTTCGAAAACATATTACTTAAGTTTCCTCTGTTCCTAAGGAAGAAACAAACTTTAAGCCTTTTCCCCCTTTTTATAGGTAATTTTTTATTTTTTCCTTTTTACATATGCTCAGAGGCATTCTGATGGGTTATTTTGAATATATATATTATAAGTAAAAGAATACTATCTATTTTTTCATGTGCTGATAACCACACTGCTGAAAAAAGGATATGTAAAGCACAAGAAATAGTAACTAAATTGTTTACTCAGAGAAAAGATGAAAAATCTATTTTGTGAAATAAATATTCACCTAGGTGGGGTGAATTATCTTTTCCATGCAGCTTTAAGTATGTTTACTCTTCTCACGGCATCCTGAATAGCAATATCCTGACACCCCAAAAAAGAAAATTAAAGTGGAGTGATACTTTATTTCAGAAAAACACAATTTTACTCTTTAGGTTAAAGCTTTTCACATTCTTAGGCAACCTTTTCAGTGACCTCATGTCCCTCAAATTAATGGTGGAAATAAATTACTTCACATTTTTCCTGTGTCTTTCTTTCTTTTTCCAAAATCCTCTACTAGAATTGATTTGTTAAATAACTGAATATTCCAAACAGATTTGCAATTGCTATTAACAAATTTGTGGAGTCAAATTTACTTATATTTAACATTTTGTTTTCCTTTCCTTTTATAAATATACTCATCATACAGAGTACAACTTTAGACTACATGGAATAATTATTACAAATAGTTGTAACAAAATTCCTTTTATATGGAAATTTTCTGTTGATATATCATTCTTTTTGTAAAAACAATTAAAACCCCTTTTTCTAGAAAAGCAATTTATATTATCTGTTTAACTATGTAGACATGCACATAAATATTGTCACATCTAACATACTTACTTAAAATAAGACTACAAAATAGATTTTCACATTATCTGAACAGTATCATGACTCTGAGATATATGTATGTATGTATATAAATCAATGTATAGGTAGGTATACATATACATATATATGATCAAACTCAAGGAAAATATTGAAATAAAATTGTATAGAGGTCACTAAGCTTTGCTTTTTATTTTATTAGGGCATATTAATTATACGAAATAGTGAGTATCATTGTGGCATATTCCTATATGCATAAAATATATTTCCCCACCAGCACCCCCCTTACCTTCTGCTCCTCCCTCCACCATCCCCCTTTCTCTTCTCCAGTAGTCTCCCTTCTACTTTGTCATCTTTTTTTTTCTTTTTCTAGATCTCACAAATGAGAGAAAAGAAGTAATACTTGTCTTTCTGAGTCTGGCTTCATCCATTTTTTTTTTTTTTTGCAAATGGCATAATTTTGTTCTTTTTTTGGCCAAATAATACTTTGTTGTGTATATATACCGCATTTTCTTTATCCATTCATTTGCTGGTGAGCATCCTGGCTGATTCCATAACTTGGTGACTGTGAATTGTGTCACAGTAAACATTAGTAAGCAGGTTATGTTGACTTTAATTTTTTTGGATATATACTGAGTGGTATATCTGGATCATATGGTAGTTATATGTTTATGTGTGTGTGTGTGTATGTGTTACTAGGGATTGAACACAGGGGTATTATCTCCTAGCTACACCCCAGGTCTTTTTTATTTTTTATTTTTAAATAGGGTCTCTATAGGTTGCTGAGAGTCTTGCTAAGTTGCTGCAGCTGGTTTCAAACCTGCAATTCTCCTGTCTCAGCCTCCCACGTGATGGATGGGTTTACAGGCATGCCCCACCCTGCCCAGCTGTTTACTATTTTAAGAACTTGCACAGTAATTTCCACAGTGGCTGTACTAATTTACATTCCTACCAACAGTGTGTAAGTGTTCTCTACTCTCAGCTTCCTGACCAGCATGTGTTATTTTTGTACTGTTTGGTTTTTTTGGTGCTGGGGATTGAACTCAGGAGCATTCTACCTCTGAGCTACACCCTCCAGCCCTTGCTAAGTTGCTAAGAGTCTCATTAGGTTGCTGAGGCTTGCCTGGAACTTGTGATCCTCCTGTCTCAGCCTTCTAAGTACTAGGAATACAGGCACTTGTCAACATGCCTGGCTTTATTTGTATTCAGGGTTGTTTTAATTTACATTTCTCTGATGACTAAAGATGTTGAACGATTTTTTATTTTTTAAAAAATACATCTTTGGGTGCATTGATAGAAATAAACATGCATGCAAGCACTTGGTGTGTTTCTCACCAGATCCCACCCTGCTCCTTCCCATTCCTGTACATATTATTAAGACTAGTATTGATAACTTTATATATGGAAATACATAATTTGAACCATTGCCTTTATCGAGCTCCTTCACCCCCCCTCCATCTCCAAATTCCCTGCATTATTTTACTAGTATCTGTCCTCATTTATCTGAATTCCCTTTTGAACATTTTTCTTCATATAATTGTTAGTCATTTGTACTTACTCTCTTTAAAAGGGTCTGTTCAGTTTATTTGCCCATTTATTGATTGGATTATTTGATTTTCAGTGTTACATTATTTGAGATCTTGATATATTCCTGATATTAATCCTGTCAGGAGAGTAGCTGGCAAAGGCTTTCTTCCACTCTGTAGACTGTCTCTTTACTTTGTTAATTGTTTCCTTTGCTATTAATTGGATGCAATCTCATTTGTCAATTCTTGCTATTATTTTCTGAGCTATAGGAGTACTATTCAAGAAGCCATTACCTGTGCCTATATCTTGAAATGTTTCCCCTACATTTTCTTCTAGTAGTTTAAAAGTTTCAGGTCTCAATTACACCTCTGAATAAAAATATTTAAATAATTATTTTCTCACCAATCATTACAGTTGTGGAATGCAAGTAAAATAGCTTTTAAAAGTTATAACTGTGCAAATAGTGGGTTTCATTATAACAATTTCATATGTGCATATAATAAGCAATTTTTAAAGATATATGTCCAGAATTGTATCCCTGTATATTTTCCATGAATATAAATTGTGACTTGTTGGAAATTAATTTGCCCAGATATTACTAATTATCCATTAGTTTTACTGTATAACATTTACTATATTTTAAAGTAATGGAAACTGTTTCCTTAAATATGATTGTTGTTTTTAAAATATTCTACAATTCAGGCCTTTTACAAAGTCAGACTTACCAACAACCCAATTTCACCAAGTTAATGCTTTTTTATTTCACTAATTTATCGGTTAATTCTGAAACATTTATCAAGCTCTTCATATTAATAAGTCCCTGTGGGTTTGTGAGCGGGTCTCATCTTTTTATTTTCAGAGGAACTTTTAGAGATAACAGGTGAATAAATAATTACAAGACAGTATGACACATGCAATTATCAAGGGGCACGTGATCCAATGAGTGATGTACAGAAGCTGGGAGTCAGAAATGTGTCCACTGAAGACACAACTTCTCTGTTAAAATTTAAAGTATAAATAATTTTTGGAATAAATAATCATTAGAAAAGGCATTTTTGTTAAAAAAAAGTGTAAGGCATCAGGAAATCAAAATAATATTTTGAAGATATTTATATGAAATGATTCAACTCGTGAAGTCAACATAGGAATAATATTTTTATGTGCTTTTATAGGTTCATTGTAGTCTCACATCATAATGTAAATCATGTTGACAGTGACCTACATGCACACAGCCCTTGGTGCCTCCTTCCTCCACTGCCTCCCCATCTCTCCTCTTCCCCATACAGAGTACTGAGATTGACATTGGTATTTTCACATATATACACAAAGCCATAGCCAATGGTAGTAATTCCTTCAATGAACCTCAGTCCTCACCCTCCCCTTCCCTCAGACCACTTCCCTGGTTCCACTGAGGTTTCTCTTCCATTATCTGGACTCCCTCTGGTATCCCCATTACTTCTTAGCTTCTGCATATTAGAGAAAACATAAGACCCTTCACTTTCTATGACTGGCTAATCTCCAAGTCCTCCTATTTTCTGGCAAATGACACAATGTTGTTCTTCTTTATTGCTGAATAGAACTCCATTGTGTGGATATCCCATAATTTTGTAATCCATTCATCTGTTGATGGACACCTAGGCTGGTTCCATAATTTGGCTATTATGAATTATTACTAAATGCCTAGTTAACTCAGAACATAAGGACTGAATGTAGATGCAATTGAAATCAAAGTTTGGCAGAATTAATGATGGAAGCCTTCTGAAAGTAAACTTTAACAGGCCCAAAGAATATCAATACTTCAGGTGAGTTTAAAACATTCATAATCTTAATATAAGGTCAAAATAACTACAGAAGAAGAACAAGGTGTTTAAAGATAAAGGGATCAGTCAGGAGAGTAAGAAATGTGGATCATCCCCATCTTCAAGCCCAAACACTTAACAGACATGAAATGACCTAAACAAATCTCCATTTAAGAAAATGTGGCTACAGGGAAGAACAGTAGCCTCCTACACTATGGTTGGCTGACGATAAATTCAGCAGTCTTTCTTCTTAGGAAGTCTGTGCTTCACTTTAGATGATCTTGTCAGTGGCATGCATTTGGTCTCCACTTTTCTGGGCTGTGAGAAAGCACCAGCATTTGGCACATGAGCTCGGAGGAGCAGTGATATGTTTACCAAGTGAGCGACAGTGGCAGGTATGTGTGGGAAGGAGGACTGCCTGAAGAACTTCCCATGTGGCTCAGTTCTATGTTAAACTTCTCCCCAGAAGCTATATTTCTAGTTGACATTGGGGAAGTCATCTAGTTGCAGCATGCCTCAATTTCTCTTTTATGTATTTCCTTTGTAAAAATAATCTCAGGATAATGGAAAGTTTTACAGAGCTTGGCATCTTTATCTACTATTCTCTCAATTAAAAATATAAAGTGTATCACCCTGTCAAGACAGGATTTAAAAGTGTTGTGGCACAAAATTAATTTTATGGGATTGTGATTTTTATTTTAAAGTTTAATAGCCTGACATTTTACATGCATCATATTATGGTTCCAATGAAGCAGCCTCTTGGTCATGCATGGTTTACCATAGTGAGAAAAGTCTAGCCTCTGCAGTGGCTTCCTCAGGCTCAGGTCTCAGTGGCACCACTTGATCCTTGGCAAGTCTCTTAACCTCTATCTGCCTCAGTTTTCTCATCCATGAAGTGAGCATAATACTTGTTATAAGGATAATTAATGAATGTAAATTATATAGTACAATGCTTAGCCCACAGTAAGTACAAATAATGTTTTATTTTTAAGAATTTACCATATCTATTAGAGTTTCTATTTCATTAACTGAAAGGACAGATTATTCATCACAAGGTCGTTAAAGGAATCAACATAAAAATTTGAGAGCAAACAATCAGCAAAATATACAACATAAAGTTGTACTTTCCTTCTCCTGGGTGTATTACAAACACTGAATTGAATTTGTACACAAAGTATTGCTATACATTGTCTTGGTAACCATAAATGCCCTAATCCATTGCTCTGTCTATCCTTCTTCAAGGTAGTTCTGGAGATCTCCCTGCATAGATATTTCTGAGGCTAGTTGACTAAACCAAATTCTACATTAAAAGTAAATACTTCCTCTCCCTTTGTATTATTTTTAATAAAATTGTCTTATATAGAGAAGCCAGATAACTTTACTGGCATTTTTACCAAGTTTCAAGTTTCTTTTTCAGAGTGGCATGCATAAGTTTGCATACTTGATAGAAAAGGCTCTCTTGGATTCAGTGCCTGACTACCAAATACTCTGTGCTGGTGGACAAGTCACCTAAGTTTCAGTTTCTACACTTGTGAAAAGTGAGACTCTCATGTTGAATTTCTATTTTAAAAGACCCAACTGCATATAACAAACAGATTTACAATTATGCATGATACTAAGAACTTAATGTATATTAATTGTAATCATTATTACTGTTCTCAGTGTTCACTTGTAGAGTAGATCCCAGCAATAGAGTGAGCTGAGGATTATATAATTTGATATTGCAATAAAATATAAAAGACAAATGAAAATATGAGGTGAACAAGGACTTCCAAACAGTATCCCACCCATAAAATAAGAACAATTTTCTGACAAAAAAATTAGCATAATCTTTTTTAGAACTCAAAGTTAACCAAAGGCTTGTCAGAAACTGTAAAAACAGCTAAATCTCAATAAGAATAATACATTTTTGGCATTTTAACATTCCTTATTCCTTACCCTCCTGCCCAGTTCTATGGTAGCCATAAAAACAACCCATAATCATAGTGAAAGCAGCAACCTGGTAGCCTTTGGAAGATTATAGTGGAGACGAAACTCCTCCAAATATTTGTTCCCAGAGAATCATAATTATTTTACCCACCTAATGGTTCTTGATAGCAAGGTTGTTTTTACTTGGCCTGAATTGGAGCTAAACTAGTGAGAACAGCCCTTTCCCCAGAGCAGCTGTCAAAAGTAGAGATAATTATTAAATTGTTCAATTGACTGACTGAAATGATGATTAAACAATCAGAACAAGCAATAGGCAACCAAATAAATTAAAAGAACAATTTGAGGAATAAGATGTTTATAAGGGACTTTGGAATATTGATGTTCTCCTAGAAATTCAGGCCATAGGCACATATAGGGCTGTTCACATGCCCAGGGCTGCATATATCCTAAGGAAAAAAGAAGGAGGAGGAGAAAAAAGAGAAGGAGGAGGAGGAGGAGGAGGAGGAGAAATAATAAAGAAAATGGAGACTGCATAAGCCCTTATCTCTAGCCATCCTTGAGGCTCTGTGCAAATACACACACACACACACACACACACACACACACACACACAAAACAGACTAATATAGTTATAAACTATCTGGCTGAGTTTGAAATGCATTTTGAAAATGCACACACAGACCCTCAGCAAATATTTGAAGATGTATTGGTTCTAGGTATCTAAGGAAATCTTTGTCCACACATAAGCCAACTATTGCTAAGATAGAAGAAATTTCTGTGAGATGATGAGGGATGTGTACTTCACAGAAGTAGTTCAGAAAAGCCAATAATAGACAACAGCAAAGACAAACAATAGCAAATGTTAAAGACAGGGAAGAATCTGATTTCCTAAGTTGTCACATTATATTACTTAAAATGTCCAGGTTTCAACATAAAGTTATAAGATACATAAACAAACATGAAAGTATTCCCATACACTAGGGGAAAGAGTCAATAGAACTGTCCCTATAAAATCCTGCTTGTTAAAATTTCCTAAACAAAGACTGTGAAGGGGAAATTTTAAAAAGTATCCATGTCTAAAGAATTTGTTTGAAGCCTCTCAGTACTTGGGAGGGTGAGACAGGAGGATCACAGTTTTGCACTTACCTTCAGCAATTTAGTGAGGCCAGCAGCCACTTGGTGAGACCCTGTTTCAAAATAAAAAGTAAAAAAAGGCTGGAAGCTGGGGACCCAGTTTCTCAACAGAATCAATGGAAGCCACTGCTGAAAGAAAAAGAACATCAACTGAGAATTCCATCTCCAGAAAAATTATCATTCACAAATAAAAAGATGAGACAAATGAAACAGGCAATTGTTTACTTGCAGATTTAGCTTTCTAAAAATAATAAAGGGAGAGCTTCAAGATGAAGTCAAAGAAAAGTGGATAGTAGATCAAATCCCATGATAAATTACAAAGTAACCAAAATTTGTTCACTGTGCACATACATATAAATACAGTACAAATATATATATTGTTATGCATTTCCTCTCCCAGTGAATTTAAAATACAACACAAAGCAATATTTATCTCTATTAGTAATAGTATAACATATAAAAATGTAAAGTGTATAATAATAACAGCAAAATTTAGGGAAGAAAAAATGGTGTTGCATTTCTTAGTATGCAGTTTCTGTTGTATACAATTATGATTAGGTCGGTATTAATTAGAATTAGGTTTTATAAGTTAAGATATTAATTGTAATCCCCAGAACAACTTCCAAAACCTACTAAAACTACATAATAAAAAAAGTGCTAAGGGAATTAAAATTATACATTAGAAAATGTCTATTTAACATAAAAAAGAATAGAATAACAAATAAAAGAATAAAAGAATAGAAGAACAAAAACTATTTCAAATATATAAATATCAAAATGAGAACATAAACCATATTTTATTAGTAATTATATTGAATGTAAATGATTAGATGCTATACGTGAAAGAAAGAGACTAGCGTTATGGATATAAAAATGATTCAATTATATGCTGTCTACAAGAGACACATTTTAGTTTCAAGGACTCAAATATTTTTAAAAAAATAGAAAAATTCTTATTTTGGAAATGTAAAGCAAAAGAGAGCTGGAGTAGCCACATTAAAGTAAAATAAAATAGACTGTGAGGAAAGAAGGATATTCTAGAAATCAAGAACATATAATAATTATAAACATACATGCACCTAGCATCAAAACCCAAAACTTTGAAGCAAAATTGAGAATTAAAGAGGGACTTGATTTAACAGCAAAAGTTGGAGACTTCAATATCCTACTTTCAATAGGATAGACTTTAATATTCTACTTTTTCAGGAAGTAAAATAACTTGATAGAAGATCAATGTAAAACTTGACTCCAACAACAATATAAACCATCTACATGCAGTAGATATTTATAGAATATAATAATCAATAGAGAAGTACACCTTGCTTTCAAACCCATGGATGACTCTTCACAGTAGACCAAATGTTAACTCATAAAATAAGTTTAGATAAATGTTAAAGGATTAAAATAATACTATTTGTGCTCTTTTCACCCTGGACTGAAATAGGAACTCAATAATAGAAATTTGAGAAAACTAAAATATGTATAAATTAAATAATACCCTCTTAAGTAATCAATGAGTCAAAGAAAAACAGCAGACATTAAAATACTTTAATATGAATTAAATGCAAATACAACATGCCAAAACTTATGAAAAGCAAACAAAATAGTGCTTATAGTGATGTTCAGCTATGAATGCTTACATTAAAAAAAAAGAAAAAGAAGAAAAAGTCAATTCAACAACTTACACTTCCATCTTCAAACAACAGAAAAAGAATAGATGACTGAGCTGAAAACAAACATGTTAAAAAATGAAGACCATATGGGGAATAAATAAGTTTTGTTGTTCTATTGTACAATACGGTGATTATGATGAATATTGCATTGAAAATTTCAAAACAGCTAGAAAAAAAAGATTTTGAGTATTCTCACCATAAAGAAATTATAAATATGTGTGGCAAACATTTCTAAACATTTGGTGTCCTCAATTTTTTCTTTTATCTTTTTTTAAGAAGTCAAATTTGAGCCAAGTGTGGTGGTACACTCTTGTAATCTCAGTACTTTGGAGACTGGGACAGGAAGATCACAGGTTCAAGGCCAGCCTCAGCAACATAGCAAGACCCTCAGCAACTTAGTGAGACTCTATTTGGGAATAAAAAATAAAACAGTACTGGGGGTATAGATCAAAGTTAGAAAGCCCCTGGGTTCAATCCCCAGTTACTCCACCTCCAAAAAAGAAAAGAAATGAAAAAAGAAGTCAAGTTGGTTAATTGAGTAGTTTGGTTGGTTGGGATCCAGCTAGTTTGTAGGATAAAATGTTTCCCTTTATTGCTGGTCTTTACTAGATGGTGATTACTCAAAAGAATGTTTATTGTTTTCCTAATGCCAGCATCCTGTTAAGGAGGAACAATTTGCCCACATTTAAGATTGGAAAAGGAGTATTACCCTTACACAGGACTCTGTCTGTTTATATGTTTTATTCAAAATGTGGACAATAGATTCTTCCTTTTAGTTTTTTATGGTAAGTTAAGACTATTTGGAAACTGATAAACTATGCTTCATAGTAGCAAAATTATTATAGTAGAAAATGTGGTTTCTATCATTATATAAGCTATATAGATGCTTCTAACTTAAATACTTGTTTTATTTTACTTTTTTTTTCATATTTGGTTCCTAATAGCATATTTGAGATTTATTTAAGAGCTTGTGGCACTCTACTTAACACCAATGAGAAGACAACCAGTTATTCACTTTTTCTTCAAACAAAGGCCCCCAATATAAACTTGTAAATTTGGTGTCTGGATTGGATTTACACAATGATTGATTTTGGGTTTTAAGTATGATAACATTATTTTCAGTATGCTTTCAAACACTGACCTTCCATTTGTTACTTTACAAGACACCTAGTAGCAACTATGATGAGAAAAACATACTTGAACGTCAATTCAGAAAAGCAGATAATTATCCTCCAGGAGAAGTTAGTTGTGGGGGTCCTTTTCTCCTAAGTTTTAGATTTCTATGTCTCTTTAGTGTGACCAGCTAACTGTAATTGCCACTTTAGTGAGTGTCCAGAGAGCTGTTATATCAATCAATCAAACAAATAAATGGGCAAACTAATTAATATTTTTTGTTGAAAGCAATTTAAAAGAATTATAGCAAAGCAGTTTTGATTTTTCAACAGCCCTACTCATCATCTGCATGTGGTAAAGCTTTTGACACTAGCCTGGGTTGCTAAGCAATCGACACCTCTGCCTTGACTCCAAGTTCCTGGGATCATTCCATTATTTTGTCAGTCAAGCATGTCACACAGCTTGGTGTGAGACTCCAATCCCTGCACTGTCAGAAATAAGAGACCTGCTGTCCCTGCAATAGAAAGAAAATACATAAGAGAATTTTTGGAAAACAAGCTGATCAAAAGATTGGGGAGGTAAGGCTACATAAACCTTGGAGTTTAGGGGATGTACTTTGAAAGAAGAGATCAGTCATCATAAGCTGGGTAGTTTTATCCTTTAAAAATGCAGGTACATTTCACACCCAGCAGACACTCACTGCCTTTGGGGTATTTAAACTAATATTGCTATCTTAGCAGCACTTGTCAGATAAAATATAGTATGTTCTGTAAAAGATTCTATTAAAGGATAATCTTTTTCATTTGATCAAATATATTAAAGTGATGACTTAGGTGAAGATGGAAAGGCTGCTGAGTGTGCAGTTTTAAAGGGTTTTGATAGCAGGCTGATCAGTTCAAAAAGCCTTCTATAATTAGAATGTTATGTAATTACTTATTTAAAAACATTTTGACTGTTGCTTTTATTTCCATGTTAGAGCTAGATTGTGGATGAATACTTCTCTTAGTGACTATATCTTGTGGTATAGATACATTTTTTATTTCTATATTTTTCAATCTAGAAAAAGAAGAACAGTGACATATTGAAGTGTTTTAAAATGAGTCATTTTTTTTTTCTGAGCAATAGGAATAAAGAATAAAGGCTGTATGAGACATGTAAATTTCTCTAAGCCATCAATCAAAAGTCTAGGAATCTATTTCAGATTAGTAATTTAGTTCATTGTGTGTGTGTGTGTGTGTGTGTGTGTGTGTGTGTGTATGTGTGTGTAACTAGGAACTGAACCCAGGGGCATTCTGCCTCTGAGCTACACTCTAAGCCCTTTTAAATTTTTTTTTTCTATTTTGAAACAGCATCTTACTATCTTGCTGAGAGTCACTCTAAATTGCCGAGTCTGGTCTTGAAACAGTGATCCTTCTGTATCAGCCTCCCAAGTACTGGGATTAGAGGCATGTGCCACTATGCCCAATGTGTTGTTTTTTTATTTTATTTTATTTTTGAATAACTAACTTATATTGCATAGAATAGAAAGATCTTGGAGATATATAATCACATTAGTCAGAGCTGAGGTGAAAAGAAATTCAATTCTCCCAACTTGACCTCCTACGGTCATTTTTCTGATATACAGGACAGCCAAATTGATGCAGATAATTTCAAAGGTCACATTTAGCCCCCAATTTTTTCATCCTTAATATAGAAATGCAAACACTGTGAGTTATAATAGCTTCATCCAAAGAGAACCCAAGATGGCATCTGAGTGAAACACCTCTTCTCAGGTGCTGTGAGCTCGAATCAAATCTGCCATAAAAGCAGTTTCTTGACAGAAGAAAAAAAGCAACAGAAAAGCAAACAAAGCAATGAATATTGAACTACAGCTAAAGAGACCCCAGAAAGCCAACCAGGGAGAGCAAAGGAGCCCGTCCTCCTGGTAGCAGCGCCACATCTCAGAGCAGTGGCAGCCATTAAGCCGGCTGCCCGGCGCAGGGATCTATTAACAGGGAGATATCTAGCGACCTCATGCATACCGAGCGACCAGATGTGGAGTAAGCGACTCCAGAACTCCACATCCTAACCAGGCAATATATCCCCACACCTTCCACAGTGACCGGAACGCATGGTACGACCAGCCTAAGCCCACAGCACGGCCACTCCAGCTCACCTCTCCCTCCAGAGCCAGAGCAGTGATCAACTGCACTGCAGAGCTTGAATCAAAACTGCCGCAAAAGCAGCTTCTTGGCGGAAGGAAAGAAAAGCAAAGCAGCAAAAAAGTGAACAAAGCAACACAAGCAGCTGAACAGAACCTAGGGAGGACAAAGGAACGTGTGGCAGTGGCACACACCACTAACTGGAGACCGCCATTTTGCCAGCTGCCCAGAGAGAGGTCTATTAGCACCAAGAACCCTAATGACCTCCTGTGCACCCAGCGACCAGAAATGGAGTAAGCAACTGCAGAACTCCACACCATAATCAGGCAGCATATCCCCGCAGAATCAACAGCGATCAAGAACACCTGGGACAACCATGTTAAGCCTGCAGTGTGGACACCCCAGATCACCCCTCCCATTGGAACCAGAGCAACAGGGATCTGTAAGTTAAATTGCACCCCTGGGGTGCAGGGATCCTATATAAAGGACAGACTCAGTCACCCACCCTTCTAGCCATTGGATAGGAGCAGAAGTGCAGGAGGGACCCAGCGCACACAGGGCATAGAGACCTTCCAAGCACACTGGAAAATACCCAGCATATAGATTGCACTCCTGCCACCAGCAAAGGCAGAGAGAGAGACACAGACAGACCATGTAGAACGTTCAGAGACATAAGTTTGCAGTGGGAGAGGCATCAGCAGAACTCCCTGCCTGCGCTGACAGAGAGAGCAAATAAAGCCAGACATGCTAGAATATATAATAGAGTGAGCAGATATTTAAAAGCTGAAAATATCCATGCAGATCCAACAGGGCTGCAGAGGCCAACTCAGATCTGTACTTACAAACTGTCAGGGTTTTTGTTTTTGTTTCTTGTTGTTGTTTTATGGTTTTGGGTTGTTTTTTTTTCGGGGGGGGGGGGCGTCTGTTTTGATTTTACTCTGTTTTCATTTTGTATTGCCTTGATTTATTTATGTTTGTTTGGATGATTGGTTGCTTTGTTATTTTCTGCCCAGTTTGTTGACTCTCATCCTTATCCTTTTTACAATCTTCCCTCCCTCTCTCCCATCTATATTCTTCTCCTCAACACTTTTTATTTTCTCTTTTCTTTTTCTTTTTTTCTGTGTCATATCAAGACTATCTCATACTACCACACCTAAAACTCTACATTGACTACCAGAATCCCCTGAATATCCACTATCTCTAATCTTTACAATATATCACCTCAACACACTCAACCTCTTATTCCACTGGATAATACCCTCTACTTTACTCTATTCTTGTATTCATCACTATGACTTCTCACCCAACCTATACCACTGAACATAACCTGTCCCAGTATATACCAGCAGACACCTCTAAACCCCCACTGCAGGGATTGGATTAGAAATCTTGCAAGCGCAGCAAAGATATAAATTTAAGAACAGGGAAACCATGGGAAGGAAAAATAGCAAAGAAACAATGAGCCACCATAACCCCACAATAACAGAACTCAACAACACTGAATGGCAGAGATGACCAGAAGAACAATTCAGATCTTTAGTAGTAGAAATGATACAAAACTTCCAGAAAGAATGCAGAGAGAGCTGGAAAGAAATAAAGGAACAAATAAACAAAGAATATGATACCCTGAACAGGAATCAAAGAGAAGCCTTAAAGGAAATGAAGGATGTGAAAGATGCAATAATTGAAGTTCAGGAATCAATACAAACTATAAACAGTAGATTAGACCACATAGAAAATAGAATATCACTCTTAGAAGATGACCATTCCAAAAATGAATCCATAGTGCATAATTTATAAAAAAAAATTTTGACAGTATGAATTAGACATTGATGAGATCTGGACAAATTTTAAAAGAGCTAACCTAAGAATAATAGGAATAGAAAAGGGATTAGAAGTTGAAGCTAATCGAATAAATAATCTTTTCAAAGAAGTAATATCAAAGAATTTTCCAAGCATAGAAAGAGAAGTTGACACACAGGTACAGGAAACATATAGAACTCCCTCAAGACAAGACCAAAGAAGAGGTTCACCGTGCCACATAATAATCAAGTTGACTAATGTAGAGGCTAAGGAGAAAATCCTAAAGGCAACAAAAGTAAAAGGCCAAGTGACATTTATAGACAAACCAATTAGAATCACTCCAGACCTCCCAAATCAAGTCATTAAAGCCAGGAGAGGATGGAGTAACATATTCCAAACTCTGAAAGAAAATAACTTGCAGCCAAGATTCTTCTACCCAGCAAAACTCTCTCTCGAAATTGATGGGGAAATAAAAACCTCCCATGACAAACAGAAACTGAAAGAATTTATGTCTTCCAAACCAGCACTAGAGAAAATACTCAAAGAGATTAACTACAAAGAACTAACAAGTAAATGTCAGAACCAGAGAAAAAATAATTTCCAGGAAGCAAACAACTAAGCAAAGAAGAATAAACACCACCACAAACAGAAGTCAAAACTCAAAATGTTAGGAATTAAAAATCATCTCTCAATAATCGCACTGAATATAAATGGTCTCAACTCCCCCAAAAAAAGGCACGAGGTGGCAAAATGAATTAAAACCCAGAAGCCATCTATGTGCTGCCTGCAAGAAACACACCTTAAAGCAAAGATTCCCACAAACTAAAGGTGAAGGGCTGGAGTAAGATAATCCATGCCAATGGAACTCGAAGACAAGCAGGAGTACCAACCATGATATCAGATAAATTAGACTTCAAGCCTAAGCTTATCAGAAGAGACAAAGCAGGTCGTTTTTTACTAGTAAAAAGAACAATCCAGCAAGAGGAAATAACAATTATCAACATCTATGCTCCAAACATAGGTACAGCCACTTTCATAAAACAAACTCTGCATGATATAAAGACACACATAGATCCCAATACACTAATATTGGGAGACTTCAATACTCCTCTCACATCACTAGACTAATCTTCTAAACAAAAGGTCAGTAAGATGCCTCAGACCTAAAGAATACCATAAACCAAATGGACCTATTAGACACATATAGACTCTTCCACCCAACTACAGCTGAATTCACATTTTTCTCAGCTGCACATGGAACCTTCTCCAAAATAGACCACATTCTGGGCCACAAAGCAAGCACTGGCAAATTTTAAAAAATGTGTCATAATTCCCTGCATCTTTTCAGACCACAATGGAGTAAAACTAGAAATCAACTCTAAGAAGACCCACAGTAACCATGTAAATACATGGACACTGAACAACACATTGCTGAGCAAGGATTGGGATCATAGAAAAGTAAGGGGAGAAATTAAAGAATTCATAGAAATCAAAGAAAACAGAGACATAACATATCAAAACCTCTGGGACACTTTCAAGGCAGTACTAAGAGGAAAATTTAAAGCACTGAGTGCCCACATAAGAAGAACAGAAAATCACCAAATAAATAAACTAATGACACAACTCAAAGCATTCAAAAAACAAGAACAGTCTAACCCCAAAGCTGGTAGGAGACAGGGACATTATTAAAATCAGAGCAGAAATTAACGAAGTAGAGAATAAAAAATACAGAAAATCAACAAAGTCAAAACCTGGATTCTTGAAAAAATTAACAACATAGATAAATCATTGGCCAATGTAACCAAAAGACAGAGACAATCAACTCAAATTACCAAAATAAGAGATGAAAAAGGGGATATTACCACTGACAGTGTGGAAATACAGAGGATCATCAGAAACTATTTTGAAAAACTATATTCCAACAAAATGGAAAATCTAGAAGAAATTGAGAGATTTCTAGACACATATAACCTTCCTAAATTGAGTCAAGAAGATATAGAAAACTTAAACTGACCAATAACAATCAAAGAGATAGAAATAGCAATAAAGAGTTTACTATAAAACAAAAGCCCAGGGCTAGATGGTTTTCCAAGTGAATTTTATAAAACATTTATAGAAGAGCTAATCACAATACTCCTCAAAGTATTCTGTGAAATAGAAACAGGACCCTCCTAAACACATTCTATGAAGCCAACATCATGTTAATACCAAAGCCAAATAAAGACAGCTCAAGAAAAGAAAACTATAGGCCTATATCATTGATGAACTTAGATGCAAAACTGCTAAACAAAATACTAGCAATGAGCATTCAAAACCACATCAAGAAAATTATACACCATGACCAAGTCGGGTTCATCCCAGGGATGCAAGGCTGGTTCAACATACAAAAAACAATCCATGTAATTCACCACATAAACAGAATCAAAGAAAAAAATCACATGATCATCTCAATTGATGCTGAAAAAGCATTTGACAAGATCCAACACCCATTCTTGCTAAAAGCACTGAAGAGAATCAGAATAGAAGGAACATACCTCAACATCATAGAGGCAATATACAATAGGCCCACAGCCAATATCATATTAAATGGAGGAAAACTGCAAGAGTTTCCACTAAAAACAGGAACAAGACAAGGATGTCCATTATTACGACTTCTGTTCAATATAGTACTTGAGAATCTAGCCAGAGCAATAAGACAAGAGAAGGAAATCAAAGGGGTAAAAATAGGGAAAGAAGAATTAAAACTATCCCTTTTTGCAGATGACATGATACTATACTTAGAAGGCCCCAAAAAACAATTCCATTCACAATAGCACCCCGAAAAACAAAATACTTAGGGATAAAACTAACCAAAGAGGTAAAAGACCTCTATAAGGAAAACTATAAAAAGTTGTAAAAAGAAATTGATCAAGACCTTAGAAGATGGAAAGATCTACCATGCTCTTGGATTAGCAGAATAAATATCATCAAAATGGCCATCCTCCCAAAAATGATCTACAGATTCAATGCAATACCCATGAAATTACCAAGATCACTCCTAACAGACATAGAAAAATCAGTCCTTAAATTCATTTGGAACAACAAAAAGTCCAGAATAGCCAATGTAGTTCTTAGCAACAAGAACTGTGCAGGAGACATCACAATACCTGACTTCAAACTCTATTACTGTTATGCACAAATCGGGGGTTCCCCACCAAAGACCGTACAGATCACACAGAGAACTGTAATAAACAAGAAGGAGATTTTATTACTAACCCGGGTCAGGGTTGAGTCTAACCTGGATTAGGTTTCTGCCTAAATATAGATGTGTCAAGGCAGCAGAACCCCAAACTTGGATTTGTTCAGCCTTATATAAAGGTGTAGAGAGGCGGGGAAACTTTTTGTGCATTCGGGAAAGGTAACACAGAGAAGGCATGGGAATTGGTGGAGTGCTGTTACTGGAAGGGAGGGCGCTGGCCCAGTTTTGGGAAGGGAGGGGCTGTCCTCTTTCGGGAAGGGAGGGGGCTGTCAATGCCCTACACTACAAAGCCACAGTAAAAAAAACAGCATGATACTGGCACAAAAGCAGACACATAGACCAATGGAGCAGAATAGAAGATTCAGAAGCAGACTCACGTGCTTACAGTCAGTTGATTTTTGACAAAGGAGGCAAAAATATACACTGGAAAAAAGAGAGCCTCTTTAACAAATGGTGTTGGCAAAACTGGTTAACATATGCAGGAAAATGGAAATAAACCCCACTTTCTCACCCTGTACAAGAGTCAACTCAAGGTGGATCAAAGACCTGGAAGTCAGGCCAGAGACCTTGCAGTTACTTGAAGAGAGCATTGGGCCGAAACTTCAACACATAAGCACAGGTAAATCTTTCTCAATAAGACCCCAAAAGCACAAGCAACTCAAAAGAATATCAATATATGGAATTGCATTAAATTGAAGAGCTTCTGTGCAGCAAAGGAAACTATTAAGAACATCAACAGACAGCCCACATAGTGTGAGAAAATTTTTGCTAGCTACTCTTCTGATAGAGGACTAATATCTAGGATATACAGAGAACTCAAGAAACTCACAGCTAAGAAAACAAATAACCCAATAAAAAATGGGCAAAGGATCTAAATAGACACCTCACAAAAGAAGAAATACAAATGGCCAATAAATGTATGAGGAAATGTTCAACATCATTAGCAATCAGAGATGCAAATCAAAACCACCTTGAGATTTCACCTAACTCCAATCAGAATGGGAATCATCAAAAACACAAACAACAACAAATGCTGACGAGGGTATGGAGAAGTGGGAACCCTAATACATTGTTGGTGGGATTGCAAATTAGTGCAACCACTTTGGAAAACAGTATGGAGGATCCTCAGATGAATAGGAACGAACCTACCATATGATCCAACAATACCACTTCTGGGTATCTACCCAAAAGAATGGAAACCAAACTATCAGACCGATGCATGTGTATCTATGTTTATAGCTGCACAATTCACAATAGCCAAACTATGGAAACAGCCAAGATGTCCATCGATAGATGAATGGATTACAAAACTATGGGATATGTACACAATGGAATTTTACTCAGCCATAAAGAAGAACAAAATCATGTTACTTGCAGGGAAATGGATACAACTGGAAAATATGTTAAGCGAGATTAGCCAGTCACAAAGAGTAAAGAAGCATATGTTCTCCCTAATATGTGGATGCTAGGGAGAAGATGGGGCATAAGAGAGATTCCAGATGAAAAAGGAGAAACCCTAGATAAGCAAAGCAATTGACTTACCTGAAGGTGATGGATGGGGGGGACACCCTAATGCACATGATGTACTTTCACAAATATATCAAAGTCATTCACTAAACTGAACTTGAGAAGGAGGGATGACAAGGTAGTGAGGTGGAAATTGGGGACGGAGTTAAATGAGAAATGTGTGCATATAATCCTTTATCAGCTTGTATGTAACAAAGATGTATGATTACAATGCACCAATGAATAAAAAAATAATAGCTTCATCTAATATGGGGAATCAAAGAAAAAAATTCACTAAATGACTATTTGATTACCTCTATTTATACATTTTTATTTGTCTCAGGGTTTTATATCAACAAATAATCTAAAAACACATTTTATATATTGCTCAGTATTTTGACAGTATCAGAAGTGAAGTGGTGAGGAGGGACAAGATGGCGTCTGAGTGAAATACCTCTCCCCAGACGCTGTTCTTTCAAATCAAATTTGCCCCAAAACCAGCTTCTTTACAGAAGGAAAAAAGCAACAAAAAGGGGCGAAAGCTGAACCACAATGGAAGAAAACTCAGATAGCCGGCGGGGGAACAAAGGAGTCCTCCAAACAACACCTCGGAGGGACAGCAGGCGAGTGCGGGCCGCCGGCCTCCGGCCGGCTGCGGCCTGCAGGCTCTGCAGAGCAGCAACTGGGAACTGCGGAGGTGAGCTCACTGGCGGAGAGGAGACCCGGGGCTGTGGAGGTGAGTCTGATTCCGAGAACTAGGCACTCTGGCGGACCCAGGGACCGTGGAGAGTTGGTCTGGAAACAAGGGAGTACTCCAGGCAGCACCTCTGCCGGTCTTCAGGCGCGGCGCAGACTGCTAACATCGGGCCGAGGGCTGCGGGCTCCCGGAATTGGGACCCTGGACTGCAGAGGTGAGCCCAGTTCCGAGGGCTGGGCACCGCGGCGGACCCGGGGACCGGGCGTGGCGTGGGCACCTCCAGACCCCCACGCTCCACTCAGGCGGGGCATTCTACCACCGGACACAGCGACGGGAGCGTGTGGTGCGATCAGCCTAAACTCCAGCGGGACATATCCGGGGCTCCACAACAGAGCCTAGGGGACTGACTGCACAGCAAGGCTGGAACCAGGAGGCAGCAAGCTTGACAGATAGAAAGAGGAGTGGAACCACACAGAGCTCAGGAAAAACAAAGGAGAGGGCACTGCACACCGCGAACCTGCGCACCACATTGCCAATCCCTCCCATGTAATATCCTGCCAACTATCCAGCTATCCAGACCTCCATTGATCTATTGCGCCCCCCAGCGATCAGAGGGGAGGCAGACAACAACAGAGATAAGAGCCACAGTCATCAGTAGGTTGGATTGCACCGACGCAACTGTACAAAGGATAGACTCAGAGATTTAGGCTGTGGAAGGAGCAGCGGGGACGAGCCAGACACCGTGAGTGGCTAAATACATGGGGACACAGCTAACAGCCCAGGCGTGGCGTTGGCCCCGGATCTCCACGAACTACCCAGGTGGGGATTGCCGCAACACTCACAGTGATCAGAACCCTCCCGTGGAACAGTCGGCAGAAGCCCCCGCAGGCCAATCAGAAGCTCCCGTGGGCCAGTGTCTACGTACCATCCCAAAGATGGAGCAGTGAGCAACGGTGCAAAGGAGAGAAGAGCACAGGCGTGAA
>PVLC010003144.1:0-102056 GCA_004027655.1 Graphiurus murinus
CACGTTTTCTAACTTAAATCCTTGCCTCTAACACAGGCACATTTTAGTCCTATTGTTTGACAATCTGACTAGTTCAGGCATGAGGGAGGGCAGCTTAGCTTAGGACCCTTTTCAGCTCACCATCCACCCACCTGCTTATCATCTACATCCACAAAGAATTCTTATCTTTCCCAGTTGCCCTCTCCTCTCACTGAATCTTTCAGGACACTTTTACAAGACAGCTTTCTCTGTAGTCCACAGGAGCCCAGGTCCCCTGGCCAACTCAGGGGCAAGACTTCTCTGTAATGTTACTGGGAAGTCTCCAGTAAAGAGTCTGGTCTTCCACCTGACTCTGGGAACTCATCTTCACCCAGGAATCCTCTTACTGCCCTCCCAGGATCAGCATGCAACAACAAATTATAAGACATTAATTGTTCACTGGAGATAAAAATATGATTTAAATGTTTATGGATAAACTATTCATACATCAAATTTACTTCTACTTGGATTTTTACACTAAAACAGAATCCTTCCTCATTACTTAAGTTTCCCTAATTAAAAATGAGTCTGAGGTCTTTATGCAAAGGCTGTCCTGATGATTCCAGGAGATTTCATAGCAGCTGACACATATTCATTCATTCACCAGGGATTTATTGAGCTCCTCCTATGGACTAAGCATTATGAACCTAAGGGTAACCAGGTAATCACCAATTCTCCTGTGGAGGTGACATTTTTCTTGTGCAGATGACTTAAACTTCAAAATGAAGACTACAGATGGGAATTTCTTGGAAAGTTCCACCTAAGAATTTAACTGGTTTGTCATAAAAGGAGTACTCTTGTTACATACCAAGATTAGATTGTGGGATCTGAGAGGGCATGAGTGTAGAATCAGGACCGCCAATTAGGAGCCAGTTTCACTAGACAATTGTGGCTTAAGAGAGTGTGAGAGCTGTAGGGGTGGTGAGGATTGTTGAGATTCAGAATTTATTATAGGGTAGAACCCTCAGTATTTGCTGACAGATGAGTGTGAAGTTGGAGAAAACAGGAAATATTGAAGATAAAATTTACAAATGGAGGATATAATATCCAAGAACACCTTTTAGATATCTACCAGATCAGAAGACATCCAGTGGGCTGAGCCAGGAAGGACTCCAAAGAAGAGAGCTGAAGGCCAGTTATCAAATTGCTGCCAGGGACTTGAGGAGAAAGGTTAGGAAGACTGTTTCTGAGGAAACCTATCAGGAAGTATAATAAGGTTCCCAGGTGCTAAACATATGCAGTCAAAATTTGCAGTGACGTACCAATGCTAAAGCTGTTTTTTAAATTTTTGTGCTCGGAGTTCAAGCATAATTTTTTTTTTTTAATTATAATCCTCACTTCCCAGAATAGACCCACATGTTGACTACAAAGCAAAATGAATATGCTTTGGATTCAAGATAATGCTGGATTCGCTTCAGATCCAATCCTGGATCCTCTTCAGTTTAAAAGGTCTGTTCCTTTTTATCTGTTTCATCTAGTTCCTTGTGAGTTTTATTTCGGAAATTAGAAAGATTATCTTTTAACTGAAAAACATATAGTAAAACATTTTTTAGAAATAAACAACCCCCTCAAAAATAAGTACAATTTCCAAAATTATATACCCATGTACTTTTCCATTGATCTGCCTCTCTAAGAAGGTCAAGGAGATTCACTGAAGCAGATGCAGGAGCCCTGAAACAGGTGGATATATTCATTCATAGTGATGGATGCCAGAGCTGTGACCAAGGAGAAAATGTGTGTGGTCTAGTACCTTCCTCCAGGCACTCCGCTGACTGCATCAGTCACAATTTCTCAGCTCCTGCTTTTGCTTAAGTCTTCCCTAGCTCAAGCTAAATACAGACCTAGTCAGGAAGTACTGAAGGGACCTGGACCCTGACCTCCTTCCCAGGACTTTACAGAAATCAAATCTCTTGCAAACATGTCTTATCTGGTCCGTGCGGCACAATGTACGAGAAGCAGAAGCTGTTCTAATATGGCTTTGCATGACCACACCACCTGCACCTATGAAATCAGCATTGTTGCCATATTCTAAAGATGCTAAATACATTTCACTAAGGGAAAAAATGATTCTTCATTATGTTTCACAATATAAAAAATAGCCGGGCGTGGTGGCGCACGCTTGTAATCCCAGCATTCCGGAGGCTGAGACCGGAGGATCCGGGTTCGCGGCCAGCCTCAGCTACTTAGTGAGGTCCTCCGCAACTTAGTGAGACTCGGTTTCAAAATAAAGAATAAAAAATAGGGCTGGGGGTATAGCTCGGAGGTAGAACACCCCTGAGTTCAATCCCCAGTACTGCAAAAAATAAATAAATAAATAAAATAAAATGGAGGGGACAGCAGTCTTTTTATAAATTTATAAAGTGCCTGAATGTTAAATCAGTCATTTAGTTTCTTGTGAATAGTTTTGTTTTGTTTATTTAAGCACTAAAAACCAGGTTTTCTGAATGTTCTGGTCAGTGACTTCCTTCTGGAAAGACACAAAACAGGTACATGTCTCTCTCACAACATAAAGGAGCTGCTTTCTATGTGTCCTTTGAACCCCCTAGAGATGCAAATAAACTCACTTATAAAGAATATTTTGTTCCATTCCACTTCTAAAGTTTCCTTCAATGCAGTCTGCCCCAGAGGGAAAATGCCAAACTATAAAAAATTTTTTTGAAATACTGTTATTCTCACCTTCTACTTCACTCAAACTTTTTATTGAAACATTCATCCCTCACTAAAAGACAAGAAAGTTGTTTTAGGGTGTTCTTATTGTAAGAATTAGCACCTAGGTAAAGAGCACCCTTAGTACTTCATGTGATGGAAAAACCTCTCCACAGGAACTTACTCTTTAACCCTGTGATGCAATGGACTTGTATTTGTAATGATTGCAAACATTTGAAGAATAATGATGCTTAGTAGATGTATGTTAACAGAGCACTCACTGATTATAGAAACTGATTAGGAGTCAGGAGATCAGAACTCTACTCTTGACACCAATGAGCTTTATAATCTCAACCACGTGACATGTTTATTGGTGTTAGATCATTCACTGAACAGAATATAGTACCATTAATGCACAGGAACTTTCCCAAGATATGTCTCAAATAGAAGGGAGTTAAAAGATAGAAGAAAAGCTGACCACTCTGATAAAAGACAGCTAAAGGACTTTATGCAGTGAAAGACACATGGGGAACACTAATGTTCTTTACTATATCCAAGGGAAAAAATAAACTAGAGAGTCCAGAAACACCCCAAGGACTGAAGCGTTGACTGTGTTAACAATCATGATCACATCAAATCATGATCAGGACAAATCTCTCCTTAAAGTCTAAATTGGTTATAATAGGTAAACTTTTAGCTAATGACCCCTGAACTTTACCAAATGAATCGATTGTAAATAATATGAATCCTATCCATAGTATCCTTAATCTGTTGGATCATGTATCTGATGTTTATGAACTTTACTGTTGGCTCTAATACAGTCCTGTGAGCATAATGGCATTTCAGTCAGTGATGGGCCCCGCATGTGACAGTGGTCCTCTAAGATAATAATGGAGCTGAACACTTCTACGTGTAGCAACACTATTTATCACAGCATTATAGTACGACACACGCCTCACATGTCTATTGCGCTAAAAAGCATATAAAAGCATAGCATACTCATCTATGTATAATACATGATACTTAACAATGACAAGGGACTCTGCTGATAGTTTATATATTTACTACATCATACTCTTTAGTTCTTGTGTACTCCTACTTATAAAGAGAAGTTGAAGTAAAACAGCATGCTGAGATACACCAAGAGCAGCCTCCCCCTTCTTGGGCTCACCGCACCCCTTCATGGCATCATTTTATCTTGCTCTTGATTTAATCTCTCCCTTTTGGTTCATCATGGCCCCTAAGCATACAGAATCCACTGCTAATGTGCCACGGAAGAGGCCATGTGAGTAATTGACCTGGAAACAAAATTAAAAGTAATGAAGGGCTGCAAAGGTGGAAAATCATTGTTGATTATTGCTTTCCGGTCAGGTATGCCGCTTCCACCAAGCCAAGATCTTGAAGAATAAAATGTTGCAGGCTGTTCAAGTTTCTGCTTCATCAAAGGTGAGGCCAGTGTTATGGTTTGGGTCTGGAATGTTGCTCCTGTGTGACCACACGGTCCCCAGTGCAGCAAGGTTCAGAGGTGGGGCATAGATATACAGGGTGGGTCACTGGGACGTGGTCTTGGGGATTGTATATGTCCCTGGTCCTCTCCTCTCAGTCTCATGGCTTCCAGCCTCCATGATGTGAGAGTGGCATCTCTCTGCCATACCTTGCTATCATAGTTTCTGCCTTGGAGTCTGCCAACAATGGAATTAACCTCAAAACTCTGAGCCCAAATAAACCTTTCCTCTTCTATGTTGCACTTGTCAGGGATTTGGGTCATAGCAACAAAAAAGCTGACTGAAACAAAGATGAACAAAAGTTCTAGAAGGGCCTATGTCAGAGATGGTGAAGCTCCTAATGGCTTAGACTAAAAACTAAATACAAAAGCATATTCCTTTTAGAACCATGATGATTATGGTCAACAAAAAATGTTGGCTTGCATTGTTGAAAGAAAATGCTAGACCCCTATGATGATGAACTTACTGCAAGTTTTGCATGGTTTAAACAATTGAAGAATCAGGATTCACTACATAATGTGAAAGCAAGAGGTGAGTCTACAAGGGCGAAGTATAAAAGCAGCTGAAGGATTTTGGGAAACCTCAGTTATGCTGAGAGTGGAAGAAAATTACTTGCCACAGCAAATCTTCAATGTGGAAGAAACCTTTTTATTCTAGAAAGGGATGCCTGAAAAGGACATTCATAAGGAGACAAGTTAATGCCAAGTTTCTTTTTGTATCTTTACATATGTTTAGATTCACAAATACTTACCTCTGTGCTACATCAGCCTACAGTGTTCACTATAGTAATCTGATGTTGAGATTTTAGTGAGGAACAATAACTGTACCATGTAGTCTAGGTATTAACATGCCACACTTTCTGTGTTTGTGTAAGTGTACTCTTTGATGTTTGCACAATGACCAAATTACCTACCAACCCATTTCTCAGAATGTATCCTTAATGTTAAGTGATGTCTGACTACATCAAAGTTGAAGTTATTTAAAACTTCATAGAGAATAATTCTATATGTGCTCCTTTACTTCAAAGGTAATTGTCTTTTGTAATACCTCGTGTTGTTATGATAGTTCCAAATTATGACAGTTACATAAATAGTCCAAAAGGTGGTAAAGGGAAATGCTAAGAGAAAAGGGGTTGGAATTGCAGGGTTTTTAAAAATCAAAACAAAAAATGATTCATAGGCTCCACACTGCTTGCTTTTTAGTTTGATAAAGCATAAAACAAAACTATTCCTAAAAATAGACAACTTCTAGATGCCCCAGAAGTTCACAGCCTTAGTCAAATGCCCTGCTTGATAGCAGCAGCTACATCTAATAATACTCCTGCAGGTGCTCCTTGCTATTATGTTTCTTCCAATGACCTCATACATAAGTCCTCAATATTGAAATACTTGAAACTCAGTTTTCTTTTCTCTCAAAAACATTTCTTGATCTCCTCTACAAATTTGCTCAATCTCATTTTGTCAACTTTGAAGTTCTCCATGTGAAATATCGTGACATGGAAACCCCACCTCCAGCATGGCAGACCCCAGCCTCTATATTGGAGTCTTCATGTTGCCTGTGGATGTGCAGTTCAGAAGTCAATCCACCTAAGTACATCTCTCTTTCGTGTCTTCATACAGGCCACTTATCTTTAATATTTACATCATACAATGAAGTCACTATTCTTAAACTAAAGCAACTTTCACAAAACCCCAATTACCTTTCCCATACTGCCAGTTTCTCTATTAACATTCTCTCTGATTCTAACTATCTCAGTGCTCTCGTACATCCACTCTCAACACTCTATTGAAAGTTCTTTCCCAGAAGTCACCAATGATAGGCTGAGACAGGAGGACTGCAGGTTCACGGCCAGCTTCAGCTCCTTATCAAGGCCTTGTGCAATTTAGTGAGATCCTGTTTCAAAATAAAGAATAAAAATAGGGCTGGGGCGGGGGGGTCATTCAGAGGTAGAATATCCCTGGGTTCCATTCTCAATACTGCACACAAAAAAGTTAATGAATAAAAAATATATATAATCAATCACATATCCTAAGGCTCTCGAATTCTTTATTGTCTTCCAATTTTACAGCATAGACCAGACCTATGTAATCAATGACTCATACCAAAGAAGTTTTTAAGCATCAATCACCTGGCCTATTACCTGAGATGCTGAATCACTATGGAAGGGATTCTGGAACACATATCCCCTGTCCTTGTCCTCAGAAGGAGAGGCTGATGTTTATTTGCTCTTCTCGTGTCTTCTTTCTGTTATTGACTGATGCAATATTTAACCGGCCAACATTAATCACTTAGAAAGTCCTTGGAAATCAAGGAGCGGGGCGTATGTACAAACACATTTTGTTTGTTTCCAGATGTTCATGCTAAAAGCAACCTATTTTAAGAAGCACTGATGATGAGTAGTGTGAGAATCAAACTGAAGAAATGGAGACCTCAGCTAAACAGAGTGGAGGGGATTTAGAAGGAAATCAAGGTGAGACGCATTAGTCTGGTACAAGTTTTCTTTTTCTTCTTCTTGAGCGACTTTAATGGCAGCCTGATAAGAAACATTTAAATGGCTTTGGGTACATCACTGAGAACACCAAAGCTACTTATCCCACTTCTCTAACCACTGTCTGAACAATTTCCCAAACAAGGAAGCTCTAATGGACTTAAATAGGTACAACCAAAACTTGGTTTTATGATTTCTAGTCCTGATTTATTCCCCCTTTACATAAACTCTCCTTCTCCACATGAAAGAAAGCTCGATGAGCCAAGCAGTTATCGAACTGCTCATTTCCTCTTGATTTATCTGTGGCTTCGTGTTTCCTTCAAAGTGTATCACCTGTCTTTTTATGTGTGTCTAGTGCTTTAATATTCTCCACCTCAACCCTTTTGACCTCATGATCGTACAAAATAATTGATGATGTATAGTGAGAATCAATGTCCCCTATTGACTATGATTCCCCAGGCTCAGGAAAGTTGCCCAATCCCCACCGGCTCCTCTCCTTCACACTGTGATCCTACGCTGTACACCATTCTGCCTCCCTGTGACCCAACTTGTTAAGCACTTAGATAATTATTAATTGATCTTGTAATGCTTTCTCTCCCATTCAACTGAAAGTGTTATGCATAAAAGGAACATTGCAAATACTGGTCTTGCAACCCTAGTTTTATAGAAAAATTGTCTATTGTTTCATAAAAATAATTAGGCAAGTCTTTGATCATGCTGAGACACAGTTCAAATTGATTGCTTCTGCCTTGTGATTTTTATTTGCAAACCAGAAGAAAATAGTCAGGGTTTAAATTTGACAGATTGAAAGACAAAAGTCTTCTTCTCATAGCTTTATTAGTCATACCAGCCTAACATTTTTTTTAAATTTTAGTAATCCATATAAAACTCTTGTTTAGACTTCCAGAAAGGGATCATTTTGACCTCAACCTATGTTTGCATAATTAATATTCATAGAATACCATTTAATTGTATGGGCACAATGTTCTTTTTTTAAAAAAAAATGCACATATCACTAAGGTAAAATCCAAATATCCAGAAGATCTTCCACAGTCTCGATCAATCTAGTCATCCAACCTTGTTTTGAATCATCTTAAACTCTTTCTACTTTGCTCAAATTGATTTTCATCCTGACCTTCTAGACCTATTTGTACAGAAATTTCCCCTTGATTTTTGCCTTATCTTGTCATATACCTTAAATCTCCGTTCATACTCCTCCTCCATCTAATTGAAGTCCTACTCCACCATCCAAGACCCAGTGAAACTCCAAACTTTCTAAAAACTGTTCTTTATAAAATCTATCATGAAATAAATTCTTCCTTTTAAGTTTCAGTTAATTTGGAAACTGTATTAAATAAGTGAGCTACTATAATAATGTATAGTAGCTTAAACACAAAAGTTAATTTCTTTTTCAGGAAATAGTGCTGAACAGGTGCACAGGTCACCGAGGCCAGTAGGTCTTTCAATGACCAATGAGACAAAAAGTCCGTCCTCTTCAACCTGCAGCCTTCAAGGTGACCTTGTTGGTGGTCTCTAGTTCAGTCCTCCAGACAGGGAACAGATGGAAGAGAGGCACTAATAGGAGACTTATCCAGAATTTGCGAAGACAACATAACATTTATTCACAATTCCACACATTAAAACTCATTCACAAGCCATTCCTAACTTCATTGGAAACTGAAGCATGTCATCTAGTTGTGTGGCTGGAAAGAAGAGGACACAAGGCCATTTCCAAGCAGGGAGGTGTTTCTGCCACAGGAAGACTATGAGATGTCTACTCATGTACTTGGAACAATTCTCTTTTTCTAATTCTTCTAATTCTTTTATTCATGCATTCCAATATTATATCATAGCGAGGTTCAGCATGATACAAACAAAGGCATACAACCCAGGGTGTATTTCCTCCCACTATAATTCTCTTTTAATTACTATTTCATTTTTACTATTTTTATTACTATCATTTTTTATTATTTAACATTTCACACGTGCATTTCTAACTTGCTTAAACACATATTTCTTTTCAAATATCAGAGATAGTAAGCAAGATTTTTCTAGAGCCTGGCTCGTATTCAGTTCCTTACTGAATTCACTAACAAGAACTTGTAAATGAAGATATTTTGAGATATGGATAAAGTATGGGAACCATATGGTTTAGTTGCTAGCTGGGAGGGGACAGAGCTGCCATGAGGTTGTGAAAGTTGCAGAGAGGGAGTTGTGTTCTCAGCTAGACAGAAGGCTTATCCACTCCAATGAACAGGCAAGATGTAAGGGTGAAGGTAAGCAGGACCATACCAGCATTCTATTGAAGCATTTTAGCAACTCTCTCATCCAAAGAGAAACTAAAATTTTTCCAAAGAAACATCCAATTCTAAGGAAAAGGATATCCCTGAACAGACATGTGCAGGTGGCTAGCTGGAATAGCTGTGTGGACTGAAGCAACTTGAGGGAAGGGTTGGCTCAGCATGGTGGGAACATAACTGATGATTTTTACTTTCCCTGAAATAACGTTTGTTCAGATGTGGGATGCCTGATCATAAACAGCCAGACTGAGAATCAAGGCAAAGCCACCAGAGTTCAACAAAAAACTGATGATGGGCCCAGAAAATAAAATAGAACAGTTAAAAATAGTTTAAAAGTAAAGCAAGACCTAATTGAAATCTGTTGTATGTTAAGATGTGGCTACCCAAGGATACCTGGTGATTGGTTTCCAGAGAAGTCTGTATGTAGCCAAATCCATCATGGATATGTATTCAGGGACAAGATGTCTTCCTTCAAACATTTTGTAAAAGTCAATGCCTCAAACCAGGAGATAGCAGGTGTGAGTTGTATGAGAGCAGGTGTTATAGATTCCAAGATAGAAAGGAGTCAATCATTAGAGGCAGGAGACTAATTGCAATAATTTTTCCTTTTTTATTTTTACTAGGGATTCAATCCAGTGGAATTCTATCTCTAAGATATACCCCCTAGCTCTAGTTTATTTTGAAACAGGGTCTCACTAAGTTGCTGAGGGACTCTCTAAATTGCTGAGACTGGTCACAAACCTGCAATCTTCTTGTCTTGGCCTTTCAGTACTGGAATTACAGGTGTGCATCATCACACCTGGCTCCACCTTTATGTCTAATCAATTTGTGTTGTAGATTCCACCACTAGAACTGGCCCATTGCCATGCCACAATCCTAGCCTAGATCTCTCTGCATTCCCTTGGAATATTAAATATTCCCCTTACTGATCTCTCTTCATTTACTCGTTACCTTGAAATTAACATTTCATATCACAATTAGAATATTTAAGATGCTATATTTGTATGGGTTGATCATTCAATAACTACTGGACAGTGTTTATACAAGGCAGGTACAGGCATGACAGACAAGCCTACATCCAAATAAATATTAATTTCCACTAAGATTGAATCATTTTACTCTCTAGGGTTAAAAATAGTTTATTTTTATCAGTGGTTGATTCAACTTTTTTATATACTTTTGTTGGTGCATTGTAATTATACATTGTAGTAAGGTTCAATGTAATTATACACTGTAGTAAGGTTCAAAGTAATACAAACATATAACATATAACACTGGGGTCTCTCCCTCCATATCCCCTATGATCTCCCCATCGTCATACATATTAGTGAGGTTGGTAGTGATACATTCATATATGGACATGGTATTATTTGAACTGTTTCCTTCATTAATTCTCCTTTCCTCTTTCCCCTGTTTCTTCCCCCATTCCCCTCCCACTGTTCTATTGGTCTTTCTCCTCATTTATTTGAAGTCCCTTTTGTTTCCTGTTTTCCCTCAGGCTTCCACACATGAGAGAAAACAAACAACCCTTGAATGTATGCAACCAGTTGATCTTATTTAGCATAATATTCTGTAGTTCCATCCATTTCCCTGCAAATGAAAGAATTGTGTTCTTCTCTATGGCTGAGTAAAACTCAATTGTGTCTTTTAAAGAATGAAAGTACATGGAAGATTCAATAGTAGTTTTTGCTACTGACAAACCAGACCTCCAACAGTTCTTAGGTTCTCAATATAGAAGAGCTTTCTTTGGATGACTGTTGGGCCATGGGCAGCATCCATCCTGGCCTCCACTGCCTCTCTGTTTACGGGTCCACTCTGAAAACACTGAGTTAACTGAGTGCAAAGGCTGGTGACAGTGACTGAATAAGTCACTTGACTCCTAGGTTGTTCACTCTAGTGGCCATTAACATGAAAAATAAAGATTTTGTACCCATTCCAATAATGTATTCATATGTCTTATACCCAAGTCAGGTGGTCTTCAATGTTCCAAAATTATTCTTTCTAGGACTCAAACCATCAAGGAAACAATTCCTCATTGCCCCAGCTACCTGATTATATGATGCTTCATGGCTAGATGCTCCATCTCTGTTAGGGACTGAGAACATCCAGGAGTTGTGCAAAGGACGTAAATGGCATGATCTGTCTTTAACACCCTATGTATCTAATCTTATAATTTTCCCATTGAGCCTTGCCTTAAACACAAGATGACATCTGTACACAATACAGACTCCTAGAGCAGTACAAAATCAAAATGTTCTTGTGCCACAGCCTGCTGCAAAGCCCTTCCAGTAATCCTCAGCTCACTCAATGATGGTCGCTACCTGTTCCACTCAGTTATATGGATTAAAGGATTCTCATTTGTGGATTGGACTATTTCCAGAACCCAAAAAAGACCACCCAGGCATAATACTTCATTCTTTTTTTTTTTTTCAGTACTGGGGATTGAACCTAGGAGCATTCTATCTCTGAGCTACACCCCCAACCCTATTTTTTATTCTTTATTTTGAAACAGGGTCTCACTAAGTTGCAGAGGGCCTCACTAAGTAGCTGAGGCTGGCCACAAACCCAGGATTCTCCTGTCTCAGCCTCCCAAGTACTGGGATTACAAGCATGCACCACCATGCCCAGCTAATACTCTATTCTTAGGTGTGGAAATTAGAAGACAATGATTTTACCTCTAGTTTGTAGGGATATTTCAACATGTCCCTGAATCCCTAAACCTTCAATGATGTGGAAGAGACTGAAATTTTGTAGCTCATCTCCAACCTTTTGGAATCATTTTTCTTACCAAATTCTCCAATAGGCTCACAGCATTTTGCTCAGCTAAACTGATTAGGGTGAAATCTTCTGATACATCAGTATGACTTTTTGTTTTTGCAAACAACAATGCTCCAGGTGTCTTGAGACTATTATGACAGAAGGCAGGAGAGTCAAAATAGCCCTGGGACAAGACATAAATTTTCTCATGTAAATGTGAACTCATACTCATATTCTTTCTGATGAGGTGGAAAAGAACATATTTGCTAGATGACTAGCCATATATTTTAGGAGTCTACTCTATTAATCTGCAATTACAGCCTCTACTAGGTTAAGTTTCCTGTAGTCACTGTCTTGTGTAATAATCTATAGTTTTTTATAAGGAGCATATTGGTAAATTAAGTGGAGACATGATAACAATCCTTATTTCTGCATTACTTACATTTATCAGGGAGCGCTAATCTCTGCCATGTACTTCTTACCAAGGATTAAGTGTTGCTTTGATTTACTCTTACATGAGGATGGGAAGATGAGGAAACTTCTCTTTTATCCTTCATACTATGATAGCTCTTATCCTATATAAGAAAGAAGCCAGTGTGATATTTCAGTACATTTATTAACAGATTGGATAGATGGTGATGACGATGATGAGGAGAAGGAGGAGGAGGAAGAGGAGGATAGATAGATAGATAGATAGATAGATAGATAGATAATTGGAATAGATAGTAGACAACATATATACACACATTAGGAAAATTACCACCACATGAATCCATGGATCTGGTTTCCACTGGTTTAGCCAAATACAATCTAAGACTCTATTATCAAGCAATTATAGCTCTGCTTTCAAACAGGGAGTTAGTGGTACATGGAGACTTGGAGTTTTAACATGAATTCAGATCTGCTGTCTACTATCTTTGAAAGGTCTGAATATTTCCCTTTCTCTAATGCCTGCAACATACAGGTCCTTTGTTAAAGGATCAGGAAAATTAACTCTTTTGGGGGTGCTTTCTCACAGGGAGTTGTTCTGTAATCAAGAACAACATTCCAGGTCTAAGAACTAGATAGGGAGATTGGGAAAATGATCACAACTTTCTACTGACGTACCTCTCCTCATCCTCCTGACACTCTCTCCTGGATTTGCTGATATATTCCCATCAGACAGTCTTGTGGACTGTGCAAATAAATTATTTCTAGAAACACCATAGTCTCTTTGCTGTGTCTACACTTCTCTGTAGTCAGTCGTCTTTTGCCACTGCAGCTTCACGGCTCCTGGCTGTACTTTCCTCCACCTTCCATCTCAGCTCCCTTTCTGTGGGCAATCGTAGCTTTCCAAAAGAACTTCTCTAACTCATTCCTAACCTGACAGAGGACAGTCACTGCCCCGGTTCTCAGTGGCATTGTTACTCCCCTCACCAGCACTTTCCCTATGGTTTTAGTTAATGGAGTCATTACCAACTTAAGTGGTGTATAAGTTAAATTTGAGATTTTTGTAGTTTATCCCCCACTCTCTACCACACGTGTCTATTTTTTAAATTTGAAAATGCAAAGTATTTGCTACTTCCTGTTTTCCATCTGTGTTAAAATGATGTCATCTATGTAGTAAACGACCATGATATTCTTCATAGTGTTGAGGTAATCAAGGTCCAGGAAACAATATTGAGAAAGAAAGCAGGATATTTAATGTGACCCTGGGGCATAAGCAGTAAGGTGTAATGCTAATGTTCTGGTGCTTTTAATCCTCTTTTGTGACTATTTTTGAAGAGAATAACTTTGAAATCAATGGTCTTTGATCCTAGAGAGATCAGTTCTACAACCACATCTATACTTAACTATATCCTATAGAGAGCAATCACCTCTGAATTTCTCAGAGCTCCAGATATTACACTCATGGGAGTACCCCTTGCTCCTTAAAATAAGAGCTTTTTTTTTCTGGACACTACCACAAAATATAGTCAACTGGCATTTCTTATCCCAGGTAATAAACCCATCTAATACACCTACTTCCCATAGCCCTCTGCCAGTCTCCACAATAATCTTCTAAGACAGTTCTTTAACTGCAGAACATTATTGTGCAAAGCTTTCAAGTTGTTATCTCAATGGTGTCTTAGGAATTCTTATAGGAGTCTCTGCCATGGTGTTTAACAGTTGGAGATTCCCCACCTTTAACTAGGGGAGAAGCTACTTTTGTGTACTTGGAAAGTTCATAAGTTCATGAGACCTGGGGTTTCAAGGTCTCATACCCAAGTTCCACTTCCAGGTTGCAGCAGTTTAACCTTTATTATTAGGGCTCTGAATTTGCATAAAAGTTCTATTAGGTTGTGCATTCTATTTCTTTTACATTTTTATTTCAGATTTTTAATGCTCTCTATTCTGTGAATACAGGAGATATATAAGATAGATATTACATAACATTGTATATTTTATTGTAAATATGTATATTTTTTTAATTTAAAGTGTGCCTTGAATGTAGCTTCTGATCTGAGCCTGTTGTTTTCTTTCTTCAAGACTTCTATGGAAATCAACAAATGTCAAAAATTCTACAACCCTTGTAATTACCATTTCCTATATATTTTGTCCAATTACAAGAACTATTGCATAATCTGGAAATAATCAGACTTAGATGTGATGCTGTGACCATCCAGGGATTATCACTACTCTACTTACCATCACTATCAATGGTTTATGTTGCCTTATGAGTGCATGGCACAATTAGAAACCTACTCCTGAAGTCTGTTTGGGACTTCAACAAGTACAAACCCTCTTAATTTGAGTTCCTTAAACAGAAAACCCTGAGATAAGGACTTACTTGCAGGGAGTTTATGATGTGATCTAAGAGGCACAAGCTAAGTGCTAGTAAAAGTAAACAGGTTACTCTGAAGAACACCTGGAGCTCAGGCCCTCCAGAAGTAGGTAGAAATTTCTCAGAATTTTCCCACTGAAACATGAGAAACTCAACTAACTCCTTCTTTGTTGAAAACAAACAATTATGACATGAAATGTCCAATAGTTGCTAATTCACACAGCTGAGTAGAACATGGTGGTAGCCAAGAACGTTCTAAGGCAAGTGAGGAAGGAGACTGCAAGGAGAATGCTTGAGATGGAAAGTGTTCAGGGAGCCCAGGAACTGTGCCTCTCAGTTATCTGTGAGTGCAGAGCCAGGCAAGGGGACAGTTGTGTTCAAGGAGCACAACTCTTCTGCCCTTGAAATAATTCAGTGGCTTACTATCACCAAGCCCAACGCATTTTCATGAATTATAAGCCCTCTACCACCTGTGATCATTTGCCTCTATCCTTTAATCAAGCTGGTCTCCTTTCTGTTCTTCAAACACACCTCTTGCATCAGAACCTTTCCATCCACTTGCTAGAGAAAGCATTCTCGCCTTTATCTTTACTTTGTTATATCCTACACATTCTTCAGATGTCTTGAATGTCATGTCTCTAAGGATGGCTTCCCTGAAATGTCAGGTACGGTGGTCTCCTACTGTGCTTTACTTCCATAGCATCTTGCATATATTTCTTTCATTCGTTCTTTCTGTACTAGGCATTGAACTCAGGGGCATTCTACCTCTGAGCTATACAAACAGCACTATTTTATTTTATTTTTTTATTTTAGAATAAGGTCTCTCTAATTTGCTAAGTGTCTCACTAAGTATCTGAAACTGGCCTCCAACCTGTGATCAGCCAATTCCTAATTATTGGGATTATAGATATGTGCCACCATGCCTGGCTTGTCTGTTATTTATAACACTCTTGGTCCTAATTATTCCACATTGAGTGTCTGTCAACTGTATACTTCCTAAGAAAAGTTGTATTTATCTTGCATCTCTAGCATCTAGCCAAAATGGGTCCCAGAGTAAATTCTTTTTCTTTTTAGGTACTGGGAATTGAACCCAGGGGTATTCAACATCTGAGCTACACACCCAGCGCTTTTTATTTTATTTTTTGTTTGTTTTTGAAACAGGGTCTCACTAGTTTACTGATATTCTCACTATGCTGCTGAAGTTGTCTTCAAATTTGTGATCCTTCTGTTTCAGTCTCCCAAGTACTGGGATTACAGGTGTGTGCCACCACATCCAGCTCATAAATTCTTAATTTATATGTATTAACTGAATTAGCAGAGAGAAGAAGGAGGAGGAGGAAAGGAGGACTGACTTAAAGTTGAAATATAAGATTACAGGAGGGCAATTAACAGGGCTATTTTGACCTGAATATTGAATAAGTGGCTAGAGATCAATTTCAAAACCAGAGAGGAAAGAGTAAAAGGAGCCAAATATGGAAATGGAAGACATTCTGCCCTAGGGAAATAGGCATAATGCATGTTCCAAAAAGCACCAGCCAATATATGCAACTGCTCATTGCAATTCCTCTTTGGCAGAGGCAATATTAACATGTCATTAGCATAAGAAGGTGCATTATATCTTTCCACTTGCTAAAACATTAATTCAATAGGTGATCATTGAGGGCCTGTCAAAAGGGGTCAAAGCTCTTCGAGGAAACTTGTTAAGTCTGCAGTCCTCAAAGAATGTGATAGTTTGGATGTAAAAAAATCAGTATTAGGACATAATAGCTTTTGTAATAATTCAGCATAACTGTGATCTGTTACTTTTTCGTATCTTTTCTTTTAGCAATTTAATTGTGATAAATTCATGAAGAATTATTGGTAGACTAAGATGTATGCAGTATTTGAGTTTGTCATTGGCATTTACAAATTACACATTTAAAAGCTTTATGTAAATTTGATAAATGAGATAAACAGAAAACACTCTTCCTAATTATTTTTAAAACAATGTAGAATGGGGTGCAAATGCGATCCTTGTTAGAACAGTTGCTCCTGAAACCCCGCACCTCATCAATCATTCCATGTCCCAGGCTGACCATAACTAACAAATTCCTATGAGGTACACATCATAAAGGAAAAAGGTTGGTTATGAAAAGGTACTGAGGCTTTCAGAACTGTTGAAAGGTTAGAACCTGTTTGGTAATCATACTATTAAACAGGCAAACACATAGGAAAGAACTAATTAAAAATAAGTGTGTATCCTAGTTAACTTCCCTCTATCGTCACAGCTGAGACTAGTTAACATAGATTGCCGTGGCCTTGCCCAGATCCAATTCCCTTGTCTTCTTGACGGTGAGTCTCTGACCTTGTAAGTCCATAGATGTGACTCTAAGATAAAACTAATGCCCTAACTGTTGACTATTCTGAATGATTTTTTTTGCTGTTCTTTCTACTCTTGTCTTCTTATACCAAATACAGAAGCATTGATGCAATAGAAGTTCATAAAAGAATATGTGCTTTGGGAAGAGAGAGATCAAAATTGAAATCATTGACTGGATACTATTTGTTCAGTTGTCTCTCGGAGCTTCATTTCTTCACCTGGAAGGTGGAGAAGACAATATGGGAAACACCTTTATCTATGTAATGGTCCCCCCATTCATATTCTGACATCTCTACTAAGTTCTTACTCCAGAGACATGGCACCCCTCGTGGGGTTTCTAAAGGCTGACGTCTGCCTGTGAATGTCTCTTGATTTGTGTCTCTGGAGTAGAAAACCTGATCCTGAAGTAGAAAGACATATTCAGGGAAATCCAACCTACCAGCAGCCACAACTCATGTCTGCTATGAAAAGGCCAAGTTTAGAGGGAAATTAACGAGCCTCTTAAAATGTCTCATCATATATATCATATAACTCATATGGAGAGAAAAAGAAACAGAACAGGGCAGATATTGATTCTTTCCTGCAAGGAAATATATCTCCAAAGATTGGACCAAATAGTATAGAAAGGATTTAGGAGCATGACCCAGGATAGAACTTGATCATTTTCATTATACACTTCTCTTTTTTCAATTTTGCGTGTGTCTTAGTTCATTCCGACTGCTTTAACAAAATACCATAAACTGAGTAGCTTATAAACCACAGAAATTTATTTTTCATAGGTCTGGAGTCTGAGAAATCCAAGATCAAGTCACTGGCTGGTGAGGGTCACATTCTCAGAAAAGGTATCTTCTTGCTGGGTCTCCACATGGTGGAAGTAGACAAGGCTGCTCAATGGACATCTTTTACATGGGAATGAATCCCATCAATGATGGTTCTGCTCTCATAATATAATCACCTCCTATAGCCTCTATCTCCTGAAATCATCACTTCATAATTAGATGTCACTATACAAATTAGGGGAGGATGGAGTCAAATCGAGAAAATGAATCACAGCTGAGACCTTGCCTATATGAGATTAAGAACACTCCTTCCCCTGCCAGAGCACATCTGGCAGTGCAGTGTGCAGGCAGTTTGCAGCTATGCTCAGGGTGAGACAGGAAATAGGGTCTAATGCCACTCTATCATGTTCTGGTTCTGGGCCTTGGAGAGAGGGTATCAGAGGGTTTTGAGGATGGACCCCCAAATATCTGTCCACTCAGAATAGATCTATCTTATTTGGACAAAGATTCATCATAAACACATTTTAGTTGAGTGTCTCATAGTGAGATAATCCTGGACTTAAGGTGGGTCCTAAATCCAGTGTCCTGTGTCTTTAGAAGAAACAAGAAAAGCAGACACAGAGAGATCTTGAAAAGTTCATGTAAAGATAGAGTAGGAGTCAGAGCGATGCAACTACAAAGCAAGCAAATCCAGGAGCCATGAAAAGCTGGGAAAAGCAAGTTATGCTCCTCTCCTAGAGGGTTCAGGAGGATGAGGCCTCTGCCAATATCTTGATCTTGGACTTTTCTCCTCCATAAATTTGAGAGAATACATTGTGATGGTTGCAACTCACTAAGTTTATGGTAATATGTTATGGCAACCCTAGATATCTAATTTGATGGGACTCAGTTGCTTCATATGTAAAATAATAATGTTGGAGTATATGATCCCTAAAGGCTTTTTCAACTTTGATTTAGTAACTATGGTTAGCTGGTATATGGGCAAACTGGAAAAAAAAAAAAAGGAGAAAAAAGAAAAATCCTGAGGCTAGAGAGAGCTTATTATAGAATTGCAAACTCTCATTTTTTTTCAACCAACATATCTGTATAACCTCACCACTGCAGCTGTATACAATGTCCAGCCCAGCTGAGAACTAAAACAAGTTTAAGGGCAAAAGAAAAAAATCAACCTTGTCATCATACAGGACACACATCTATAAATACTACAAGGTATTTCTGCATGCATTATTTTCTATGGTGAGAAAATTTATTTTAAGACCGGCCACATGCCACCTTGTAGTTATATTGAAAATTAGTTTACTCTGTTATTTTCCCTTTGGCTTATTAGCCACTTGAAATTCAGTTGATCATTTATTGAACATTTACTCTAGCAGGATATTGTAGGATTTGCTGCAAATACAGAAATGATCAATGAGAGCCCTGCTGTCCAAGCATTTAGAATTTGGAGGCAACAGGCCCCCACCAAACTCTAACTAAATTTACATAAATTTTAATGTGTGATAACTTACATTTTACAGGAATCCTCAGAGAGATATGGAACTCAGGGGATGAGAAAACTTCTGTGTGAACTATGTCAAAGATAGATTTAATCAGGAAGAATAAAGAGAAAATATAGACTGTAGTTAAAAGAATAGTTGCATGCAATGAGTGTGCATGGAATGGTGTCATGGGAAACAGATGTAGGAGACAGGCAAAGATCATCAATCAGGTAAAGATCAGATGTGCCTCGAGCAAGTTAAGGCAAGAGGAATGGACAGAAAGTAGAGCTGGCAGAGCCTGGTAACTGACTCTTGTTGGAAATAAAACAGAGGAATGGTTATCATTTACAGTGTGGTTAGGAAGAGAAGAGGGTCATTTGCACCAAGACAGGTATGAGGAGATGGGAAGTTTGAGCTAAAAGTACTTTTAGGATATCTTCCATCCTCTGTCCAGCAGTGAGATAATTATGGAAAAATACAGTTTATTTAAGATTGACTATCAACTTTTATATCATCAGTAGTTGAGATCCCTTAGTGATGGTGTGTAGTTACAGAAAAGCCAACACATTCATTCTAGAGGATGTCAGCCCATGAGGAACAAGCGAGAAGATACTGATAAATGAAGAAGCAATGACCCGGGAGCCAGTGGAGGAGGTGGCAGTTCAACAAAGAGGAGATTCCAGTACCAACAGATGCTCTGAGACACAAAATAAGAATGAGAGATGTCTACTAGAAGTGATGGTCTGAAGGAGATAGGCAAGTTGAGGATGCGCAGTTTCTTTGAAGAGGTAAAAGGAAAGAAAATCCAGTACAAAGTACAAAGTGATTCAGCAAGAGAACACACCCAGGAAGCATAGGCTGCATTTTACAAAAGCGTGACCCTAAAGAGAAGGAAACCTAGTGTGATATGCAGACAGGAACGGACAAGAATCAGGTAGAAGAAATAATAAAGGACAATGCCCAATATGAAAAACAGCTGAAGTTCAAAACACAGATGGAGATCCACACAGGGGAAAGGCATCCTCCAATAAAAGAGAACAAACAAGAGAATAGCGACCAGAGATGACGATGCATTTATAATGGAGGCAGTAAAGGACACAGTGAGTAAGCTCTTTGTGTGCCTGGGTTTCCTTCCTTGTTAAAAGGAATAATAACAACTATGTAATAGTTTTAGGGTAAAAAATAAATTAGGGCACACACATAATACAGTAAAATTATGCTAAACACAATAAGTAAACTCTCAAATAGTGACTATTATTACTATAACTATCATTTTCTTATAAGGAGGAGGAGGAAGGCAAGCAGTAGCATCTTCTGAGAGTGTGGAATTTGAGAAGCAAATGAGGGAATAATGGACCCCGGGGCAGCAGTAAGGTATTTAAGACAGACAGCTGTCTTTGAGAAGCATGCAAGGGTGGACTGGGAAACCTGGCACCTCATCTGATGTCTACAGGCCATAAATGTGTGATTTCCAACTGCAGGGCAGTAGGGAGATAGACAGAAACAGGTTTCGATGATCTAGAATTGGAATTAAACAGTATGAAGCCGGGCATGGTGGCGCACGCTTGTATTCCCAGCATTCGGGAAGCTGAGACCGGAGGATCCGGGTTCGCGGCCAGCCTCAGCTACCTAGTGAGGCACTCCGCAACTTAGTGAGACTCGGTTTCAAAATAAAGAATAAAAAAATAGGGCTGGGGGTGTAGCTCGGAGGTAGAATGCCTCTGAGTTCAATCCCCAGTACCGCAAAAAAAAAAAAAAAAAAAAAAAAAAATTAAAAAAAAAATAAACAGTATGGACACAGGGAAAGGGCTAAAAGAAAAAGAAATACAGAGGCTAGCAAGAGGGTTTCAGTTTATGGGTCATGAAGCTTCAGATGGCAGAGGAACAAATTGGGCCCCAGGTAGGTCTGGTATGAATTTAAGTTATATGGAGTTTTAAACCTATGTAGGTTAGAAGAGCGACTTCATATTAAACAAAGCTACCTTTAGAATTAGGTAAAAATGGCAGATATGCAGTGATGAAAGTCGATATTGGAGAAAAGGGGACAAAAAGGCCACGGAGGCTAGAGGTATGAGGGTTTATGAGGCCAAGAATCCTATGGACCAGTTCTCCATGCCAGATGCGCATTTGAAACCAATGCCCAAGTCTCAGCCCCAGAGCATTTGCTTCAACTGTTGTGGGAATGGGATCCAGGCAATGTTGTTTCTGAAAAATTTCCCCAGGTGATTCTTTTTCATAGTTAGGGTTAAGAGGCAGTGCATAGATAAAGGCTAGCAGAAAGAAAGTCTCATGTGGCATTAAAGTCAGACAATATCCTGACATCAATTGATGATGGTGGTGGTGATGGTAGTAATAATAATAACTCAACTGTGGTGGTAAGAGTGGAGCATTGATAGCAGCCGCTGACCTCGGGCCTGTGCAATATTCCAGGCACTCTAAAGTTTATAGAACCCAATGAGGTGCAACGTGCAACTCCTATTTAGTAAGTTGGAAAACTGAGCCACAAAGTTCATTAACTGTCCTGGGGTCATAGAGACAATGCATGGAAAATATGACTCAGGAGTTTAACTTCAGAACTGTTACCCCCTACCATGATGCCACACTCGGCAACTTAACATTCCAGCCTGGTGTCCTGGAAGACACCCTCAAAGTTAGTGTGCAAGTGGGAAAGCAGATAATTGGGTTTCCCAGGAGGCCAGAGGGAGACATACATGGAAATGTGTCTCACCAAGGCTGATCTAGTATTTACTGAGAATGAAAATGATGGCCTTATCTCAGTCTAACCAATCGTCTGCTGCCTTCATTGAAGTGGCAGAGGACCACAAATAAATTTAAACAGGTAAAAAAAAAAAAACAACCTTATAAAATTAGCATATCAAGAATTCACTGAGAACTAAATAAACTATAACATCAAGATTAAAAGGTGCAAACTACCAGAAGCCAACAAAATCCTCAGGGTTTCTGTGGAGAATGGGAGGAAAAAGTGAGCCTTCCAAAGCAGAATTCCCCAAGAAGGCAAACACTGTGAACTAAGAGCTCAGAGATGCTTCTAGCCTTCTGCACACAGTGGAGTAATCAGCACTTCCAGAAAAGCACTCTCCACTGCGTCCCCCAAGAGAGAAGCTAGTTTTCTGAATAAAAGCTAGTTCAGAAAACTCAGCTACAATCTGCTTACATGAATCAAAAGCACTTTCAGAATACCTAGAACTACCGCCCCCTCCACCAAGATAAGCCTTCCTTATGATTATGCAAATGCTGATTTTATTTTATTTATGAAATTGCAACAGAAACTTAGTTGAATTACATTTATCAAACACATATTTAGATAGAACTATACAAGTATATATTATGAGCAATATATACTTGCTAATATATGTTACATGTAATTCATACTAATTACACTCATGAGAAAATTTATAAAATATATTAGTATGATTATATAATCATACTATGTACATATTATGCATAAATTATATCAATTGCACATGTGTGATATATAATGTTTATATACTTTCATATATTTATGTGAGCTGTGTATATATATGTGTGTGTAATATATGTTTATATATACACATAGGATATATATATATATATATATATATATCCTAAGTGAGTTGCAAAAACGTGCCAAAAATACAAAGGTCAGCCCCACTAAAACTGGCATATTGGGTAGGGGCTCTCAAAAGTTATAACAGCTGTTTCCCATTCACAACTATCTCCAGCTGGAAATTCTTTGACACGATGCCATGGGCCTTGGACAAAGAATGGAATCATCTGATCCATTTTGCGTATGATCCCAAAGAGAGCATGTTCTAAACTAGCCATTCAACCTGCTGCCAAGCCCGTCCACGTTCACCTGGATGAATGCTTGGTCAGTAATGGGGTTGCTGGTGGGCATGTCCAGGACCCGCATGGGCACACCAACCCATGGGCTTTGTTACACATGGCGAGGCCGCACCTGCTGCCTCTACCCGAGCCCCTCAGAGAAAGCTAGCCAGCAGAATTCGAATGGACATTTTCAGACACTGCTATTTATATCCAGAAGCAAGATTTCTCAATGAAAACTTCAAAACTAGATACATATTTTAAAGTTGATGAAGAATATCAGAAGAGATGAATATGTATAAGCATTACAGCATATATGATAATATATCCGTGATTTTTTTGTGGTGGTTCTCTTCCTTGTAGCTTCTATTTTTCATCATTATACTCTCATTCATACCCCATACATATTTGTTTCATCAGATTTGGCTCATTTTCATCATCAACAAATTACATAATTGTTTATGATACATCAAAATCAAGAAAGCATATGGGTAGAATAACAGGAGACCAGGTTTGATGAAGTATTAAAACTGGTGTCAAAGAACAGTAAGGCCGCCATGCACCTATTCTTAGTGCGATAATAAACTCATTGTCTGAACAAGGCAATTTGATAAAGTATATTTGGCTTCACTTGAGGTTGAAAAATAGGAAGTGATCCTATGTTCCTTGGCTAATTCAATTAGATCCCACATAAAATAAGTCAACTTGGCATTGTAATATTCAACCACTGTCTTTAGGTTGAAATAACTCTCTCTTATCCAAAATAAAGCACTGCATCAGAAGCTCACAATTTGTCTTGGTAATGATCCTAATTATGTCATCAATTACAATCACATTGTTTGAATACGGTGATTTTTAAGAAGTCTGGGCAACAATTCAGATCTTCATGTGAAAATAAGACAAATTCTGGAACACATTAATAAAATTTGTCTTTCTGAATTCTAAACACCTACTGATTAAACCATTACACCAGCTGAGTAAATAGATTAAATATGTATGTATACTAAAGTTTGTGAATTTTCTTTAATTCCAGAATACTTACAACCAGTTTTCTGGGTAAATACTAGTGCTGAATTGAAGCACCTATTAAGATAATCAAATAGTCATGTCTAAATTTACTTAGAAACCTAAGTTTACATTTTCTTATGTTCTTTCAAGAAGCCATCTATTACTCAAATCGAATATATTTAATGTAGCCTTACAAATATATGATAAAATGGTAATCAGAACTTTCACAGGCTTGAAAAATACCTTAGTAGTCAATATTCACTATAGATTCTGTTTGTGCACAATAGTCATCCACAATCTCCTATGCAGACACATTATTTTATTCAATGAAGATTTATTCAATTAATTACATTTTAGGCACACTGCTGAGCATTAATAAAACAACATTAAACAAGATACTCATGTTCTGTATCCTCCTGGAGGTTAAGTTCACAAACCTGTTGGTATTAGAAAAGTTTTCTCAGCAGTAGCACTAATTTGCTGAATTCAGTAATGTACTGAATATACAGAAGCTCATCTTACATTTAGTAAATTGAACATTGCTCTTAAAGCCACTAAATTGTTGTTTTTAAGTTGGCAACAATCCTGTTAGAACTATTTAAAGATGATCTCTCGTGGAGTCGGTACATTTTGCAAATTTGATAATTTGGTCATTTGACAGCCTAGTCATGCAGTGCAAAGATTTTTGGAAGATGAAGTGCTACTGGATTTACCTGGAGGTAAAGCCTACCCTTGCTCATGTCCAAACCTCAGGACCACTTTGCTCATGCATCTCATTGAATCTCACCACAAAACGATGTGTAATTTTTGCAGGAGAAATTTACATCTGCTGTGAACAGGATGCCACCGAGTCTAAAATGTGTGACATAAGTATAACTTGACACTAAATAAAGAGGATGCGCCCTTAGATCTTTGGGCGGGAAATCCCAACAAGAGTCTCTATAATTCTTTTTATGCTCACCTGGTTAGTCCTGCAATTTTTTTTCCCCTTTGGTTTTCAATTGGCATTCTGTGAATTAATCATACTGACAATTTCTGAGAGAAGATAACAGGAAGCAGACTTCCTTCCAAGGTGATGCCACACACAGCCCACATGGTTGGCAATTTCAGAACTAAAGCCTGATAGCACCCTGGCGCTCCAACCTTTAGATTCCCAACACAAGGAGCAGAGTGAAAATGGCAGTAGGTGCCTCCCAACCTGGACACGTTCTAATAAATCAGGTGCTGAACTCCCACAGGAGCAATGCCGACTTTATTCAAAATTATGAGGGTGGATCCACTATTGGACAGTGTGTCTGGCTTAGAGTTTTCATTTATCCAGCAAATATTTGAGCTGCACAAAGTTTACTCAGTTTTAATAGGGTGTTGTCACTTCCTTCAAATTTTCAAATCTAATTGTGAAACAGCTGTTGCATGACCAATGGCAAATTTTAAAATTTTGTGACTCAGTTTTTTCAACTCCACATTGGGGATTATAGGGGTAATTATCCCATCCCACAGCAATGAGAATGAAACGAGATAACACAGATTAAGTGCTTGGAAGCTCTTTCTCAGAGCTGAGTTGTCAAGAAAGAAAGAAAATGATCACCAGATACTGAAAATGGTTGTTACACAGGTATGGAGAGGCACATCCAGATAGCTTCCAAGAATTGGGATATCTGGGTCAGTATCCCTGTAGAGAAATTATTGGAGAGCAAAGCAGGAATCAGATCTTACAGACCTTTCAGACTCAGAAGATTCTGAGTTTCATCCTCTAGACAGTGAAGAGACACTTGAGAGCTTTTAAGTAAGGGAGAGCACATTTTAGATGGATCACTCTACTAATGGTGTCAAGGATTCTGTGTAGGTGTAAGTATAGGTGGACGTAGAAAGGTAGAGATATGGCATTTATTCAATGAAAGAAAAATTCTTCCTTGTACTAGTTTCAGAGCTAGATACCTTACAACACATATTATTTCAGAAATTTATAAGGTGGTATCTTGGCCCTCAAAGAGTTCATGTTCTAAATGGGGGATTTTTTTTTTTTTTTTTTTTACTATATTTCAAAAGGCAATGATAATGAAACTCAGCCTTGCAAGATAGGATACTTTTGCAGATTGAGGTACGACATAGGCAAAGACCCAGAGGTGAAGCAGCATGTTTGGGAATATGTGGGAATCTGTCACATTATAACCCTGCACTTTTACTACTTGATAGTTATTGTCACTCATTATCTAACATGATGCCCACAACCAATATATAGTGCACTTCCAATTACTCTCCTCTTTTTACTGAAGAGTAAATTGTAGTCTATGGGAAGATTTACATCCACTTAAGCCAGACAATCACATGTTCTGATTTTCTTTAAAAAAAATAGAAATTTGAGTGTAAATTATACCTCGTTACCTTTTATTTTTTTTTTGTGGTATTGGAGATTGAACCTGGAGGCATTCTACCTTCGAGCTACACACCCTGATTTTTTTTATTTCTTTTTTGGAAACAGGGTCTTGCTAGATTGATGAGTCTCACTACTTGCTGAGGCTGTCCTTGAACCTGCAATCCTCCTGTCTCAGCCTCCCAAGTACAGGGATTACAGGTGTGCACCACCACGCCTGGCACCTCATTACCTTTTATTTAAGCAGAATGGAGGACAGATTATAGGAATATGGATTTGGAGGCAAGAATACCAAACTTTCAGCTTCATAATGGTTCAGTGCCAAATAACAAGGGGTCTGAATCAGGCCAGTTAACATGCATACAGGTTCATAGTACACAGACTGAAGGAGGGAGAAGGTGAGAAAAGTGTGGAATGACTCTCAGACCACTATGCAGGCTGGGTAGAGAGGTACACAGGGAATATAGAAGAAAAAGCAAGTTTTGCAGAAGTCCTGGCAGGGATGATTTCGGTTTTGAATGTTATAGGAATAACCCATATCTGCTTTTCCTGGAAGAAATGTGCCCAGAGCACAGGAGCAAGATCTGAAAATCAGCATGAAGCTGGTAGCTGGAGATCCAGTGGAGTCCCCTCTGGACTTCGTTCATTTTGTGTTGTTCTAAAGGAACACCACAGTCTGAGTAATTTATAAATAAAGGTAGCGTAGAGGAATGTATCACGACGAACCTCATAATGATTATGTACAATTATAAAAATATAAATATTTACAATAAAAATGTTTACAAAAATAATAAAGGTTTATTTGGGTCATGAGTCTAAAATTCAGAGCGTACAAGATTTGGCGGCTACATAGGGTGATGGACAGCAAGCTGGTTTTTGTTTTCATTTTTGCTGGTGGAGACTCTCTGCAGGATCCCAAGGCATGCTGGGAACCAAAGAGTGAGATCCTGTTAAAGACACGAGCCACAAGATCCTAGCTTCTTCCCTTCTCATCAAGCTGCAATGCCATTGGATTAGGGTCTCACCCTGTGGCTTCATGTGATCTTATTACCTTCCAAAGTTTCTGCCCCCTAATATTACAGTCAAATTAATTTTGGACTCTCTTAACATTTCCCCCTGGGCATGAAATTCAACATCAATTTTGTTGGGACATTCCCACCATTGCCTCAGTAAAGGTGCCATCTATTTCTCAAACACATCTAGACTGACATAGGACTGCAGGATTGTACATGCTACTGTCTGGAGACTAAATACTTCACAATGCACTAGGAGAGGCAGCAAGAGACTCATATCAAAGGAGAAAGTTACTCTATGAAAAGGAAGGCTTGAAAGAAGCATGGTATGTTTATAGTGGCACAAGTCACAACAGCCAAATTACAGGACCAACCTAGGTGTCCATCAACAGATGAATGGATAAAGGAAATGTGGTAGAAACACAGGACAGGATTTTACTCCGCCATAAAGAAGAACAAAATGATGTCATTTTCAAGAACACAGATGGAACTATTGCATATTCTAAGTGAGATCAGACAGGCACAGAAAGTCAAAGGTCATATGTTTTAGCTCATATTTGGAAAGTAGAGAGAAAATAGGAAACAGAAGGAGCTTCAGATAAATTAGGAGCGAGACCAGAAGAATACTGGAAAGGGGGTTAGTGGAAAGGGAATGGGAAGGAGGAGGTAGAGAGGGGAAAAGGAGAAATGATGAAGAAAACAGTTTAAGTAATGCTATATCCATATAGGAAGGCTTCACTGCAAAGCTTGCTAATATGTGTGAGGAGGAAGGAGGAGGAGTAGGGTGGTATTCAGTGGGGAGCAAACCAAGTGATGTGTGCCTGTATGTTTGTATCACTTGGAACCTCACTCTGATGGATAATTACAATGCACCAATAATAGCATATATGTAGAAAAAGAAAGACGCCTGGTGGGAGAGCTGCTTGCCACAGCCAGGAGTCAGTGTCCTGGAAGGCGATGTGTCCCCAGCATTAGCTGAGCCAGACAAGGAAGGCAAGAGTAGCAGGATGCTGCCCCACTGGTCCTCCCACATCTATCCAGGATCTCAGCATCAGCAAAGGTTTTACACTAAAAGCTGATAGCTTTACGCAAAATTTTGCATTATTGTTCTGTCTCCTCAGAATGATAAAAATCATACTTTACTAAGAGATAGGTCGATAATACTTCATTTAGCCTCACTCTAAAGATGTATCTATGAACTGAATATCCTGCATTAAAAAAATCACTAAAAAAATTCTAGTCCCATCATAATGAAAACTGTTAAATTAAGATAAACTACATTCAAATGAGAACAGCAGTTGATGACCAATTTTATTTAAGAAGCTAACGTGTTTTGTTTTGTTCTCTTTGGAGTCAAAATATTTGGAAAACAAAACCAGCATGTTGTCTGTAACAAGACAGAATTCTCTTGGCATAGAGTATATTAAGAAGTTCTGAGAATAGATTATTACTGTGTTTTGGATCCTTAATTCAAAGTGTGTCTAAATGCTTTGAGGCTTACAGGTAGATTTTCGTGATTATATGGAGAACTGCATATAAAAAATAAAAAATGTGGAATACCAAAACTACCTCTATTATTGAAGGGCAATATACAATCATTACTCTCAGGAAGAGAATCAGTGAAAACACAGACAATGACAGATAAATGGCCCAAAGTCTAGTAGAAAAGGAAATAGTTTAATTTCCAGCACTATACAACTCCAAATTCCATTTCAGTTACCAGCCATTAAAAGGCATATGGAATATGGCTCAACTTTAAAAATCATTTACTAACTTATCTGTGTTTTCAATGTGTTTCCTTAATTGTTTTATATGTATCATTATTGTATTATATTGAATGATTATAGCAATCAGGGAGATGCAAATCGAAACTACACTGAGATTCTATCTAACATCGATCAGAATGGCAGTCATCAAGAAGTCAAGAAAACAACTAACGTTGGCGAGGATGTGAGGAAATTGAAACTCTTCTACACTGTTGGTGGGATTGCAAAGTAGTTCAGCTGCTATGGAGATCAGTGTGGAGACTCCTCAGAAAACTAGGAATGGATCCACCATATGATCCAGCTTTACCACTCCTGGGTCTTTCCAAAGCAGCTGAAATCAGAAATCAGAAAACTATAGTAATGTATGCATACGCATGTTCATAGCAGCACAATTCACAATAGCCAAATTATGGAACCAATCTAGGTGTCCATCAACAGATTAATGAAATATAAAATTATGGGATATTCAAACAATGGAATTCTACTCAGCAATAAAGAAGAACAAAATTATGTCAGCTGCAAGAAAATGAATGGAAATGAAGAACATTATGTTAAGTGAGATTAGCCAATCACAGAAAGTGAAAGATCATATGTTTTCTCTAATATGCACAATCTAGGGAGTGATTGGGACAACAGAGGGACTGCAGATAATGGAAGAGAAACCTCAGTGGAGCCAGGGAGGTGGTATAAGGGAAAGGGAAGAGTGAGGTTCACTGAAGGAATTACTACCATCGCGTATGTGTACATATGTTAAAATACCAATGTCCATCTCAGTACTCTGTATAAGGAAGGGGAAAATGATGAGGTGTGGGGGCACCAAGTGCTGTGGCATGTATGTCACTGTCAACATGATTTACATTATGATGTGAGACTACAATGCATCAATAAGAGCATACTTAATAAGGAAGAAGGGATATTTTTAATAACATCAACCTTTATCCTGCTAACAATGCTTTCTATTTTCAGAGTTACTTTCTTATATGCTATATGTCCTCTACCCAAACTCTCCATTCCTAAACACATACATACAGAAACACATATATTTACACACACGCACACACACACACACACACACTTCATAATTCGGTTACAGGTCCTGCCTGGATCTTTCAAATATGATAAAAACGTAATTTGAATACCATCAAGAGTCATATTGAATCTTACCAAAATGTTTAGCCCTCTATAACTCAACAAAATTATAATATCTTTAAATGGTAGGCATAGTTTTTGGCATAAAAAAAAATGTGGAGCACAAGTTACATTACCTGCTGTTTTGTTCAGATAACTTGATCTTTTCTCCTACATGGGATGATTTGCATTGGGAAAATTTAAGAATTGAAATTCCAAGTTGATAATTGGCCTCATTTGTAAGTCTATTATTTTCCCTTTGTTCTGTTATGCCATTCTCCAAAGCAGTAAGTGTCATTCTTTAAAGCTAGGCATGATGATGTATGCTTGTAATTCCAGTACTTGGGAGGTTGAGATAGGAGGATTGCAGGTTCAAGGACAGCCTCAACAACTTGGCAATTCGCTGCAATACTTTTAGCATGAATGGGTGTTGGATTTTGTTGAATACTTTTTAAGCATCTTTTGAAATGATCATGTGATTGTTTTCTTTGGTTCTGTTTATATGGTGAATTACATAGATTGTTTTTTGTATGTTAAACCAGCCTTGCATCCCTGCGATGAACCCAACTTGATCACGGTGTATAACTTTCCTGATGTGGTTTTGAATGCACATTGCTAGTATTTTGTGTAGCATTTTTGTGTCTAAGTTCATCAATGATATAAGCCTGTAGTTTGGTTTGGTATTAATGTGATGTTGGCTTCATAGAAGAGTCCCATTTCTATTTCTTAGAATAGTTTGTGGAGTATTGGGATAATCTCTTCTATAAAAGTGTATCTATGTTTATAGCTGCACAATTCACAATTGCCAAACTATGGAACCAGCCAAAATGTACATCAACAAATGGATGACAAAGCTATGGGATATGTATTTAATGGAATTTTACTCAGCCATAAAAATGAACAAAATCATGCCATTTGCCAAAAAATGGAGGGACTTGGAAAACAGTATGTTAAAATAGATGAGTCTGCCACGAAAAGTAAAAAATCAGATGCTCTCCCTAATTTGTGAAAGGTAAGGAGAAAGTTGGGGTTTCAAGGAAGCACACTGATACCACTTACAAATAAAAGGGGAAATTTTACAGGTTTCTTACTTGCAAAGTCTAAATTCATCTCTGAATAACAGAAGGTCCTCAACAATAAGGGGAATCCCAGCTTGAAAAGTTATCAGCCAAAAAGTTAGGCCTGTGCTAAAGCAAGAGGACTTTGTTCTATTAAGAACCAGATCTGTTCTCATTCTTGCAAATCGTTATCTACGACTTTCAGCCATGTCTCTGGCATGGTTGAGTTTTTATCACAGTGCGACTATCATGTATAAGTAGCTAGATTTCAAAATCTGCAGGTGCTTGAAGATGCATCTAAAGTCTCCAGTAGTCTTTTAAAGTTCTATTTTGGGATGAGTTAAGTGACAGAAAATTTAAACACATATCAGTTTATTTTTTTTGTCTCTTTCAAAGTCTCCTGAATTCCTACTTTCTCTAAATCTAATATTCCCAAGTTTTCAAACTTTAATGTTTCTTAAATGTCACATAACATATTATATAGCTAAAAATCGTGTTTATCGTCTAAGGAAAACTGCTAACAGGAGACAGAAGTTTGAACAGGATTACTAAGGAGTGAATGGGAATTGAGAAATAGAGATAGAGACAGCTGATTTAATATACCAGTGGCATTTAGAAGCACCGAGTATATTAATAAAATTCAGATTGCTAATACTTATTTAATTCCTACTGAATCTGAACTTTTAAAAACAAAGATAAATAAAAAGTATTTTGATGAGTCTTCCTAGATGGTCCTGATATACAGCTCAGTTATGGCAACACAGGTATAGATCACTCTAGGAGATGAGCAAAGGAAGAGTTTTGAACAGGTTAGAATGCTTTTGGAAAGAACAAGTTGACATACAATTAATAAAAGAGATAAAGACACAATCATTGGTGGGGTGTGGTGGTACACACCTGTAATCCCAGCACTTGGAAGACTGTAATAGAAGGGTACAGGTTTGAGGCTAGCATCAACAACTTAACAAGAGCTTGTTTCAAAGTAAAAAATTAAAAGGATTAAAAGGATAACCAATTCCAGTATAAAAGGGAAGAAAAAAGAAAGAAATAAGCCTTGCAAACTTTCTCAGGATGAGACAGGATGATGAGCTAGGAAATGTGCTAGATTCACACAGAAGGAAGCCACTTTTAATTTGAAAGAGAAGGCAAGAAGAAAGAGTAGAGATTGATGTGGTCCATAGATTAGATGACAAAGATGACACATCTAGGGTTTTCTCAAAGGAAAGCCATCTCCTGAAAGTGTGGGAAAGCAACTAAGTGCAGAAACCTTGAACTAGCCCATTGCTTTGTAAATCAAATTACTCTATGTGTTTTGTTCTGTAGAGGTAAAAGGATACTGTAACTATCCCCAGTTCATATATCAACGCTAGGATTTATGGGTTGATTTGAGCAATTAGAACAGCTGAAAATAAACACGGAAAGAAATTTTTCAGTTTCCCCTAAGGTAAAGTTGTTTGTGACAGCCTTTGTTAGCTATAGGTGTCCTGTCCCCCATGCTCACCAGTATCTAGATGAATCATCTGTGGTTTCCACACCAGAGTATTTTAACATTCATTCTTAGGTAAGGAGAGTTAAAAATTATTTTCTCTATAAAAAAAATGCATTTCTGTTAAATCAAGGCAGCCCTTCTGTCCTCAGTGAATTCTGTAGGAAGAAAATGAATACCCTAAATGAAGAAGAATGCCAAAAAGATGCAGGGTGTGGGTGGGGTCCACAAGGTTCACATGGCATGCTTTGAGGTTCTTAATGCTTGCTAAAAGACACATTTAAACCGACTCATAAAAGACATGTTTATAAATCACAGAAAATTATACATTCACGTCTAACAATGGGTTAATCAGTTTTTGCGTTGCTATGACCAAAATACCTGAACAACTTAGAAGAGGAAAGATTTATTTTGCTCACAGTCTGAGAGGTTCAGCCCATCGTCACCTGCCTGCAAGACAGGAGCATCGTGACAGCAGAGTGTGGGCAAAAAGCCTGTTCAGATCATGGCAGCCTCGAAGCAGAGAGAGGGGGCGGAGGGCCCAGGGACTTGTACGATCTTCAAGGCCATTCTCCCACCTATCCACCTCCACTCACCATGCTCCACCTCTGAATCTTCCTGCACTGGAAATCATGTCTTCAACACATGAGCTTTTGGGGGATACTCTAGATCAAAACCGTAATAACCACCAAAAACAAAATACACAACGTTTTCAGAACCCAGGAAAACATTGCACTACTTCCCACCACTACAGACTGTTTGCCCTCTCCAGTTTCATGCAAGGCAACCATGCAAGACACAACCCTTTGTCTCTAGCCAGTCAGCATCATTTCTGAGAATCATTCTTGTAGTTTGTTTCTTTTTATGGGTGAGTAGTATTTCATTGTATGGATGTACCACAATTTGTTTGCCCACTCCAGTTGATGGCTGTTGGGGTGTTTACAGTTCCAAACAAGGAGAAATAAGACTTTTATTTGCTTCAACAATTTTGAAACACGGTCTCACTAAATTGCTGAGGCTGTCTTTAAACCTGCAATCCTCCTGTCTCGGCCTCCCAAATACTGAGATTACAGGAGTGTGTCACCAAAACCAGCTTGAATAGTCTTTAAATTGTGAATTGTGTTTATTGTCATTTCTCTAATAATGAAATGATACTATCTTTTTGTGTACATATGAGTCTTAATTTATGAATTGATCAAATATTTTCTCCATTTTCAATTGCTTTCTCATATGAATTATAAAAGTGAACACATTCACACACACATACAGATATATGCATTGCAAAATTCGGACAGTTTAACACCATCTACATATATCTTCTCATAGTTCTGGAGGGAAGAAGTCCAAATTTAAGGTGTTGGCAGGGTCTTGCTCCCTCAGATAGCTCCACGGCAGAATCCTTCCTTGTGTCTCCCAGCTCCTAGCATTTGCAGGCAATCCTTGCAATCTTCAGTTTCTAGATACCTCAGCCCGGTCCCTGGGCGCTGGCTTCTCCCTGTGTCTTTTACATTGTCACACATCTGCACATGCCATTGTTTATGCCAAAATTTTCCTTTTTAAAATAAAAGTGCCAGACATATTGGATTAGGACACCCTCTAGTGACCTTGTTTAAACTTTTTGATCTCTGTGAAGACTCTGTTTTCAACTAAGGTCACATTGTGAGATGGAAGGCTAAACTTTTCCAGCATACCTCAGAAATCCCATATGTAGAAATGGGATAATAGAAATGTTTAATAGTCTCTTAATACCATATTTACACCCCTAGGTTTGATTACTATTCATATTCTATTCATTGATGTAGAAACCTCTGGCAGTTTTCAAAGATTATCAAGTGCCTTTTAATTCCTCATTACTGCTTCTTGATACTTAATAATTTCTCTAAATTACACCTTCTGAATTTCATGGTGCCTAGTTTTATATAGCACTTTTAACTTCTCATTTCTGTTCAAATTTCTTCCATTTCAAGCTCTCTTAATAAGGATGGTGACTCTTTGTTACTAAACCAGTGTTGAGAAATTTATAGTGGGTATGTTTTTAAAAAATCACTTAGTCAGTAGAATGAATAGTGCTTTTGAACAAAGTAAATTAGGCATATTAACTCTAATACATTTTTTAATCTTCCTGTATTCTGATGCATATTGAAAATCTTGAAAGACAAGGATCTGATCTGCAAGGTTGGAAATATTTGCTTCCCTACGGAATGCTTTTATCATATATCACACAGAAAACACACCAGGGGTCAACGCTCAAGCCATAAATTTCCAAACGTATTCACTTACCACCCCCTTTTCAGAAAGAAGAATTACTCAGTGTTCCCATGGGTGCTTTCACCACCCCTTATTTTTTATTCAAATGCTCTCACTTGCACCCAGATTACTTTCAACCCTTTGATTCATCAAGCACCACCTCCCCCCAACAGTTGGGAATCTATGTGCTAAATCTCAAATCTACTGTAAATAAGTGAAGAGATCTTTTCTCCTTTTTAACAACAATGGGGGAAATCTTTTAATTATGTGTAATTTCATAATGCAGGCTAACAAATACAAAGAATAAGTAGGGAACTGCAGGTATGGCATGGTGGTAGAATACTTGACTAGCATGGGTAAGGCCCAGGGTTTTATAACCACCACAGCAACAAAACAAAACAACTCGTTATTCTAATTGTTGAGGCAGGGGTACAATCCCAGTACTTGGAAAGCTCAGAAAGGAAAATCCATAGATTCAAGGCTAGTTTCAGCAACTTAGAAAGAACCGAACACCCTCAGCAACTTGGTGAGACTGTGCTTCAAAATAAAATAGGGCTGGAGGGTGTGGCTCAGGGGTAGAAGACCCCTGGATTCAGTCCCCCAGTGCCAAGAAAGTAGTATGTTGCCTCTTTCAGCCATGAATTCAGAATTTAGGGTGTCAACTCAGTATTAAAAACTAAAGCATACTATAGATATCAGGACTTACAGAATGAGTGATATTTTCTCCAAACTGGACATTTTTCGAAGTGGTATATGTTGAGCAGTGTCTGCATCATTGAGATACAATCTAATTAAAATCACCTTCACAAGCACACTAGAAAAGGAGGCCCATTCCTCTTCAACCAGAACCCAACTTGACCCCCCAAATTTTTCATTAAAGTACATCTTAAGTTACTTTGGTTTGTTTTAATATCTGAAAAACATCTCCATAGGATGAAGATTTCTGACCATGAGAAATATTGATAAGAATGGGTCACTGTTTCTGAAGGCCATTTTCAAAAGAAAGTTTCTAGTACTTTACATATTCGGGGGGGGGGGGAGGGTCTCAGTGGCATTCTTTTGAGTGTATAAATTCTATCACTCTGAAAAAAAGCTTCAGGGCTCTATGGTCAGCTAGTTATCCACTCAAGTGCAATGGGACAGAATTCTCCAGTCCAGAATGCAGCACAGTTTCCACATGCTGGGACACTCTTCTGAAATCCTCCCTCTGTCTTGTGGTAGAAAGGCTGGGTAAGGTCACTAACAAGACCCAAAGCAATATGTGGTAGGTGGGTTCTGTAGATGGAGTCTTGAGCAGTTTCCGAGCAGGTGAAGGATATAGTTGTACACTTTTCATCAACTCCATACAAAGACTTTGTACTGCTTCTATGATATTTCCTAGTAGTCAAGCTTTGTGTTAAGAACTTCACTCTGGGAAGACCCAAGCTATGTTGTAGGTTCTGTTTTGACTTGAGTAATTTTGTTTCCAGTTGATTCTCCAGACATCTTTCCTGGTTGCACTGCCTTCTGGGAGTACAGTAATAGCTGAATCCAAGTTTGGCTTTCTAAAAAAGATGTTATCATATATTCCTTCATCTCAATGACTGACGTTTCCAGAGGAAAATTCTGATATTTTTTTTTCTGAATCTTCAAAACATTTTTTGTAGAGTTCCATCACTTTCCAGTCTGTCTGCAAAATGTTCCAGCTCTTCAGAAAGAGAAGATGCTTTTGTGCTAAAACTTTCAAGCCTTGATGTCCCTTCGGAAAGGTTCAAGTTTCTGAACAGAGAGCTTAAAACTGGAAATAGGAAAGAGACAAGCCATTTGCTTTCTGCTCTGTTGACAATGATTGACAGATGGTTGCTGAGGGGACAAGTGAAGGTACATTCATGAAAGTCCTTCCTAGTGGTGGACATCACAACTTCCCACTTTTCAAGGCTAGAAAGGTTAATTCTTTCCTTTGAAATGCTGTGAGCCATCTCCAGGGAGGCAGATGATCTAGTGAACTCTTCCACAGGGTATAGAGACTTGATTGCAATTGGTGGTCAGAAGTCTTAGATGCCTCTGGTTTCTTTTCTACAATCTCTGATCTGGTTACTGAAGTCATCCTGGGTGAAGAAATTTCAGAGCCATTCCCATTTGGCTCAGAGAGCCTCCCTTCCCGAAACACTAGGCCACAAATCACTCTGTCCACGGCTCCAGGTCATGCCTGGACCCCCTGAGGCACTGTCTGCTCCTCTTGGGTATAACTGATGCAGTGTCCTCTATCCACGTCAGTATCACTGCTGCCTTATTTCTTAAAAGTATCCATTGCAGACAGCCAGATCTCATGTTTTCTTTTCAGCATGATGCCTTCAAACAAAAATAAGACATTGAAATACTGTCTTTGTTTTCTGTTCACCTCGTCCTCTACTTAGTGAAAAAACAAGCAAAGTTTTGTTTCTTCTGGCTTATCACCTACATCTTAGTTTATTTATGTGCATATATATCTGCCTACTTGAATCACTTCCTTCAGAAGCCTCCTTCCTTTCATTCTGGAAAAATACTGTTCAGCCTCTGGTTTAGGCTAACCCTGTCCAAGAGTGAGCAAGACAAGAATATCCTACTTTCCTTGGACTAAGATCACATGCATGAAACAAACCAAAGTATAATGAATTATTCATGGAAGTTTTGCAGTCATTAAAAGGAGGAGGAGGAAGAGGAGGAGAAAGAGTAGGGGAGGGAGGGGGAGGAGGAGGAGAAGGAGGGGAAGGGGAAGAGGAAGACAAATGAGAGGAGAAGGAAAAGGGAAAGAAAGATAATAGTGAGGAGGGGAGAGGGGAGAGGAGAGACTCAATTCTCCTAAAACTGTGGGATGTGAAAACACGTGGTATATCATTTTCAGTGGCCATTATGCTCATATCCTTTTGCCTTGGAAAGTTTGAGTTAACCGTCTGTCTCAGACAACTGAGAAAGTTATCCAGTAATAAATTTTTTTAGTCATTAGCAAGGCACCGATGACTCCTATAGTCTGTACTTACCCAAATGATACCAAATATAATTGAATAATTCTCCATTTAGAAGAGACCTTAATTTCATATAGAAATAAGTGATAATTAACTTTCTCTCCAGCTCCATTTCTGTTTCCTTCAGCAATGGTGCTTGCATGTACAATAAGACTTCTTTCTTCAGAGAATGCGTTGCATAAAAGCAGAGATAATGTGTTGCCTTATTTGCATTCTTCATAAATCTTAGCCAAGTGTTCAATAAATATTTGATAAATTAAATTATTTGATATCTTAGTAGAAATGTGTTATAGTTTATTGATTATCCTTCATTGCTCTATCTCCAATTAAAATTCATTAAATGTAACTTCAATAATGTACCTATCTTAAGATGTTTTACATAAAATTGTGATCCAAATTGAAAATTGTGTTGAGGGATTTTCTCTACCCTTGTTCCAGGCAGCCTGCTTTCCTTTTCCCTTAGTTTGAAATATTAGTCTCTAAAGACTAGTTGCCTTTGAGCAGATTATCAAGATTAACAGTCATTCTGTGCTTTCTGGTCTATAAGGAAAGATTTTTACTCCATTTCTCCAAGGAAGCAAATGCATTCTTTCCTCTTCCTGATTTGTCTGGTTAATTTATGTTATTTTGTTGTTGTTGCTTCTCTGGTGGTTGTTTTTACCAATGTTCAGCTTTTGTACTGAAGCTCTCCTATAACATTGAAAATATTCCCATAAATGTTTGTGTGTTTTTTTAAATGCTAAGGAAGTATCATACCTTCTAACTATAAAAACAAGATGGCCTTTTGACCCTATGTATTTCCACTATATGAGAATATAAAGATCTCATTTCACCAATAGTTTTCATTAACATCAGCTTGATCAAATATTATTCAAGCACCTACTCTTTAACAACTTCTGCCTTTGGCATTGTGAGAAAACAACTTTTTAACAAAATGCAGCTTCCTTTGCTTCCACCAAGTGCATTTTTTACTCTTAAAATATCAACCTGTGTAGTCTAACTGATTCTCTACACTGTGATGGTTCTGCTATATATTTTCTTCTGCTTGGATTTCTTGTAACCATCTGCACTGGTTAAGAGGTTTTTGGCTACCATAATAGAAAATCCAAATAACTTAAATATGATTGGATCTCTTTTCCCACACACCTGGTTGTGTTTGTGAAAAGAGTCTAGGGTTTACGTGGTGGCTCAAAGGTGTCAGGGATATGAGGATATTCTTCAGTCTCCTTGCCCTGCCATCCTTAGAGTATTGCTTCAGCCTGATGGTCCAAAGTGTTTCACCCCCTCCCCACTCCTGTAATCAGCAATAGAGAAAAGAGTTATAGAGTCCAGTTTTCAGCCCTGAAACTCAAATCCCAATGACTAGGATATAGCTATACTTTCTGTAAGAGAATATAGACAATATCATTCATATGCTCAGATTCTAAGAACCAGAGGTTTTATTACTATAGAAAAATGAAAAAAGTGACCAGGGATAACTATTGTTCTCAGCAGAGTTTAATCTACTCTCCTTTTTGCTTTCTAACATAATTCACTGGGTATCCTATTGTTATTAAGTTCTCATTTGAAATTATAAGGTATTCTACCTGTAACAGTAATTTATCCTTTATTATAGGTCATGAGTTGTTAAGAACCATAATGTAAGAAAAGGCTTTTCAGTTAAATTTATTTTAATCACTAGCAAATAGCTTCTATTAAAGTTAAACTTTCTGCTTCAGTTATCTTTACCAACTGCCCAGATGTTCCCAGGAGGTATGGATTTCAGGTCTTTTTCTCATTAATTAAGCAGATCATGTCACAAATAATCCCTATCTTTGGGCCTAGAATGTATAATAGATACCCATAAGTTCAATGTAGATCGAATCTGTTTTGCTTCCATAAATACTTATATGAGCCTCTGTGGGAAAACAGAAGAAACAATGTGTGATAACAATATGATCGTGGTACAACTTGCTCTGCACATCTTAATGTTGCCTTTATTATGCATGCCCTCTCATTATTTTTCATTAAACAAGTGATAGGAATAAAGAAGAAGAAATTACTATAAGACATCATTGGGTCTTTTCTCATGTACTCATAAAAAAGGTGATATCAAAGAGAGACCACTTATTCAGAACATGTGAGAGTAGACTTTAGGGAGAGAAAGTGAAATAATTATCAGTAACTTAAAAAAAAGTGAGAGTTATTTAATGTTCATAGGCTAGATAGCAAAGAAAAATCAGGATGTAAGAACTGATTTTGCATAGTAAATGTGTTTTATGGTACAGAAGCATTGCTTTGAAATGAAGGCGCAAGGTGCATCAGTTCTAAGTGCCCTATTCATCACGCACGAGGCTTTTGCGGTTGGGTGACATTAATTCTACGGTTTTGTATTGCAAGTCAGGCCACAGGATACATATTATTTTACAAGAAAATATTGAAATGGCTGGAGGTGCTTGCAAACATATACTACAGATAAAAATAATGATGCATGGCACATTGACTGTGCACACAGAATTTAGATGAGCAAAAGGAGAATCCGTGCTCACCTTAAAGTCTCAGCCCACCAGTCCTTAGGAAAGGTGATGCACTGGTTCAACACATTCACATTATGGAAGAGGAAAAAATTGTGTGCCAATTTATTCAAAATCTTGAGGAGCACAAGTATCCCATTAACAGCCTATGAGCAAGAACTTTCCTCACCATGGCAACCAGGAAGTACCATCAGACTTTGGCAGCTGAGGCTTCTGTTGTTGCTCAAGGGAATCCTGTGGATGCCTTAATTTCTTCTGCTTCTAGACAAGTTTTCCAAAGGTTAAGCCACTTTTTTAAGGGTCATGTTTAAGGTTCTTTTTTTTTCTGTATCAAAAATCAAGTCAAAGCAGACCTAAGTGAAAGCTCTGTGCAACACATCAGGACTTACTAAACAGAGGCAACATCTTCACTCTAAAACTCTGGTGAAAGCATGAAAAATAGTACAGTGTCCTGGAAGCCAAGAGTTGCTGGAGTAGGTGGATGTAGAGGGACTCTCAGACACCCATGGTTGAATTTGTTGTATTGGTGAAATTTCACTGTTTGGGAGAATCCAACGCGCTTCATGATTCTAACGGGGAGGCCACCAGAAAACAAATGTTCAACTTCAGCCAAAATGGACAATGGAGACCCATGGACTGTCCATTAGAGAAAGGTCAAGTAATAGAGGTCAGGGAAAACCTGGCAAGATGACCCTGATTCCTTCCCACCTGATCCTGTTAGCAATATGCTCTCTCTCTCTGAAAAGAGTGACTCTCTTTTATATTCCTGTCTGTGCTCCTTCCTGACTTAGCAACTCCTTATGTTTATTTTATTGTTGTTAAGTATTATGACTTACATATAACTGATACTTTCAAATACTTATTTGGGTGAAAATGGGGCCAACGAGCTCATCTATAAAGGGCCAGTGACAGTCAATTATTCGTCAACTTGCCTGGGCTAAGGGAGGCCCAGATAGCTGTAAAACATCATTTCTGGTTGTGTCTTTGAGAGTAATTCTAGAATACATTAGCATTTAAATCAGCAGACTGGGTAAATAAGAGATTCAGCTGTCACCAACGTGGGAGGACATTATCCAGTCCACTAGAGGCTTGAAAAGGACAGAAGAAGCAGAGTGAGGGCTGGTTTCTTCTCTGCATGCGCTGGGATGTCCACCTGCTCTTTCCTTCAGACACTGGAGCTCCTGGTTCTGGGACCTTCAGACTTCAGAATATGCCAGCAACCCACCCCTGTCCTGGCCACGTCACACAAGTCCCCTTTGTTATCAGACAGGGAATTATACCGTCAACAACCTGGTTCTCAGGCTTTTAGCCTCAGACTGAATTATACCATCAATTTTCCTGGTTCTCCAGCTTGAAAAGGCAGATCATGGGACTTCTCTTCCTCTGTAATTGCACGAGTCAATTTCCATAATAAATCTCCATATATATATAATATATATATTATATATATTATATATATATATTATATATATATGCATACACACATACACGTCCCAGTGGTTCTATTTCTCTAGAAACCATTAATACTGAGATCTGGGAAATATGCCTCAGAATCAAATCATAAGAGATGTTTGCAGGGCCCTAGGGGAAGAAAGACATGCTAGCCATGACCCAGTTGACCAAGTTATCTCAAACTTCTCTTTAGTAATGAATAACTAAAATTCAGGCTCAAGACTTGAACATATAATAATTATATTTTGGAATACACTGATAAGTGTAGACTATAAATAATATAGTTACATATACACACAGCTGGGTATATAGCCTATCATAAAAAATGTTCATCAATAGATTGGTGTAAAACATTTTAGGAGTAAGAAAATGTTTCTAAAAATGTTTCAGCATTCCAACCTTAGACTTTTTTTTCCCCAGCACTGGGGATAGAATCCAGGGCATTCTATATCCAAGCTACACAGTTCCAGCCAATTTTTTTTATTCTTTATTTTAAACAGGGTCTCACTAAGTTGGAGAGTGCCTCACAAGTTGCTGAGGCTGGCCAAGAACCTGCAATCCTCCTGTCTCAGCCACCCAAATACTGGGATTACAAGCGTGCGCCACCACGCTCGGCTTAGATTTTTTTTCTTTTTAACATAGAAATATAAAAGGTTATGTTTTTTTTCTAGAATTGGAATACAACATAGATTTCAGAGGAGTAGCTAATTACATCAGGTGACATAATTATCATTTAATATTATGCCCTTAATCTTGATTAAGTTTAAAATATCTAACATTAAACTATTGAAATAGAAAGATAATTTGACATTAGTCCTTATGGTGAAGAGCAAAGGCAAGTCAACAGAGAAATGATATCTACATAGTAAACGTGAAATAACGATCAACTAGTGGAAACAAAGCATTGACATCAAGAAATATCACTCGCTCACTAGAATTGAAGAAAGCATTTGAGACACCCATACGCAATGAACCCGGACTTGATCAACATGTGGACAAAGCTTAGACATCCAGGAACTCTCAGTCCAACAAGTATGGTGGGGGAGACAGATCTGCAGCATAGATGCCAGAGTGTAACATGTACAGCTGACACTCAACAGAGCCGCCCAGCAGCGCATGGGCAGTGTTGGGTCCAGCCAGTTGGCTTCACATCACATCAACTAATACGTATTTCATATGTCAACTAATCCCAGTGGTAGTTTCAATGATATTGTTGTGGCTAAATATCAGTAGGTTTTGTGGGGGGTTTTGTTTTGTTTTTTGTACTAAAGATTAAACCCTAGGGGCATGCTACCTCTGAGCTACACCTCCAGCCATTATTTTTTAAATTTTGAAACAGGGTCTCACTAAGTTGCTAAGGCTAGTCTCAAACCTGTGATCCTCTTTTCTCATTCTCCCAAGTACTGGAATTACAGATGTGAGCCACCATGCTTGGATGATCAGCAGAATTTCCAACAAGGCAGGTGCTAGAAAGTAACACTGAGAACTGAGAGCATCACGAAGCCTAGAAACATAAGTATGGGTAAGTAAAGCAGCGTGGGAGAATGAAGGTCAAGGAAGGCTTTGATGAAGATAGGCAGGGAGAGGAAGAGAGTCTGCTAAAGAACTGATTCAGGAGTCACTGTTATGGATGTGATAGTTGTGAGAAAAGTCAACACAGTCTTCAAGAAGAATGCAAATGGGAATAGCAGAAGGCTATCAGATAAAAATAATACTTGCATTCCAAGAGAAAATATTTTGTTATCATTAAAGATGAGTAATATAAAACAAAAGTGCCTTTATGGAAAAGTAGAAAATAAAGAGCCCAGAGAACATTAGTTCTATTTGTGATTTCTATAGCCATATCCTGGAATATGCCTGTATATATACAGAAGATCATAAAATAAAATAGTGAAGTAATAATAAGCCTTACTTTTATGTATCCTGATGGAGTCTCCGGTTCTATTCACATGACCCCATGAGTCTACTGAGGATTCAATTCACTGCTGACATGTCTCCAAACCAAAATTTAACCACAGGTGTCCCTTTTGAAGGCTCTTAGGCTTAGTAATGACAATCTGAAAACATGAGTTTTGTTTCATTTTGTTTTTTGTTTTTGCAGTACTGGGGATTGAACTCAGGGGCATTCTACCTCTGAGCTATACCCCCAGCCCTATTTTTTATTCTTTATTTTGAAACCAGGTCTCACTAAGTTGCGGAAGGCCTCACTAGGTAGCTGAGGCTGGCCGTGAACCTGGATCCTCTGGTCTCAGCCTCCCAAATGCTGGGATTACAAGCGTGCACCACCATGCCCGGCTTAAACCATGAGTTTTTTAATCTTTGGTGAGACCATACTTCTGATCCCAACATCTTCCTTGACAACGACTGTAATGTTTGATAAGAAAAAAGAGTAATCTTCTAGGATTCAGCTCAGAACACCCAGTATTATAAATGATGATTTTCATGGGCATTGAATTCTAATCATATGATTCTTGTGTAATTGGAACTCCGTTAAAATGAAGAGATTCACTTTGATGCTTCTCCCTGCACTTTCCTGCAGCATATCCTGACTGTCCTTTCAGGAAACATTACCCTCATGCAATGGCGCTCTGTCACCTAAGTTATGGGTGCACTTGAGAGAAGCTACATCTACCTGCTCCAGACAGCGCCTCAGCAATAACGGGCACCTACAACTCTGCTAGAAGGTCACGGTCAGGCAATTTTATTGTTATTAAAGATGGTGATCACTGGCTTGGCAGTGAACATCACCCTTGATAGAGGTTGTTCCGAACAATCTGAATTTTATTTCATGCCCCTCTTTTTACACCCTTACAGAGTTAGGCACAAAGCTGATTGAATGCTTCTTCACAGTGGTGTGAAAACGGTATGGTGACTGAGGCCACAGAGATCTTGAAATCAAAAATAGTGAAGCCAGTTGCAGCATTTAAGTTAAAAAGGAAGAATGCTTTCCAAGAATAGTCACTTACACCACGCCAACTGTCAGAGCAGACATCACTACCCTCGCTGCAGTTACCGTCTGCTTAGAGAATCTGCTGCAAGCGACAGGAACGCTGTCACTCCTGTTCACAGGTTGGTGAGAGCCGAGGGGACTGTTCTGCCAATCCTATTGCACACACCACACGCCCGAGTGTCCGTGCTCCTGTGTGATTGAGGTCTCGTGAATGATGGTGCCTCCTGCTCACGGGGAGTGCTTTGTTAGTGGCACCTCATATGAAGCCCAGCTACATCTGTGTGGCAGCCTACAGCTTGAAAAATGCAGGCTCGGGGTATATGCAGAGGCTTTATTTTAAATGGATTTTACCTCCTTTAAAGGTATTATTCTGGCATTATGTAAAGTCAGAATGTCCTTCAACTCATGGGCACAGAACCTGAGGCTACACAGACTCAAAACTTTTCATCAAAAACAATCCCCAATTCTCACTTTCATTACAGAGATCGCTTGTATATAGCTTTGGTCAGTTATTTATTGAATGTGCAGTAGTTAAACTTAAAACTTTATATCTTCCTTCCAGTAGTTCTTTCAGATGATCCTGCACCAGGCATTTTTAGAGCATATACTGACGCTGGTGAACTGAGAAGTGTAAAACTATATAGCGCTGGAGAGGTAAGCTGATCCAACAAGCACTCCATTTATAGGTGAAGAAACTGAGCAAATAGTTCACTATTTTTGTTTGTATCTTTTTTCAGTACACTGATTTCTTTTCAAAACCTCACTCCCTTTGTCTGGCTGACTCCCTGTTTCCCTAGATCATTCAAGGGTTTCTGTAAGATTTCTAAAAATAAGTCACCTTCATGCTCATTTTTTGTTTGGTTGGTTTTTTGTTTTTGTTTTTGTTTGTTTGTTTGTTGTACTGCAGATGGAACCCAAGGACATTCTACCTCCAAGATTCATCCCAGCACCCCCCAGCCATATTTTTATTCTTTATTTTGAAACAGGGTCTAAGTTGCAGAGGGCTTCACTAAGTAGCTGAGGCTGGCTGTGAACCTGCTATCCTCCTGTCTCAGTCTCCTAAGTACTGGGATTGCAAGTGTGCACCACCACACCTGGCTTCATGAATGTTCTTATTACAGTGGTTTTTTTTGTATCTGCTCTGTCATCTGAGCAAAGGCATGAATGAAATGTTAACTCTCTTTACTCTCGCCCATCAACTTGCTTTAAGTTATAGAAATAAGACAACAGAGAATGCCACAGTACAAAATGTATATGTATGTGTGTGCATATATAGACACATACATAAATACACACATATATATGTATATGTATATTTCCACTTTACATTAAGTGCTAAGAGGAACTATAAAGAGGAGGATTTATGAGCACATTTTAGAACCATAGAGCCTTCCAAATCACTATTTAAAATTAAGAATTTTTTAATCTCCAATTTACATACAAGCTTAAAGCTAAGCAATGAATACAAAAGATATTGACCTTGCTGGAAAAGGACTTCTTGGGTGAAAATATGATAACATACTCCAGGAATTGCTCTATAAGCTTAGCACCAGGTCTAGATTAAAAACCTAAATAGATGGAAGCCAGGAGCCCATGACCAAAATCTAACTGCACTGTAGTCAAATAAATAGAGGTTAGTCATTTAATTACGTGAACCATGTTGTCCACTTGAAAATAAATAGAATGAAACCCGGCGGATTAAAAGGGCATCTGAGTGGCTCTTAGTCATTGATATAGCTGGAGCGAAAACTGCAAGAAAAGCCTACTGAAGAGGCTGAGGCCCAAGATGTAGCCTAAACACTTGTCCTGATTCTGCTGAACTGCAATGGGCCTGAGCCCTGTTTATCTGGGAGAGCACATCCAACTTTAAACTCACGGTGCCTGTAAGCATTCCATATAATTCAATTTCTGTACTTCTAGATGATTTGTCGGGAAAGATGATGCCTATCATGTGTGAAGAGGAGAGATCTCACTTCGAGGCCATGCACAAGGAATTCTTTCTGTTCACATCAACAATTCCTTCAGTGGAATGAGCTCTATCTGAATGATAGTTGAATTTAGTGGTAGCCTTGATCTTGCATGTTCTCTGTCTTCATAAGAAATCTTGTGAACTCCACATTGCACGTTATACACAGACAGACCCTGTCGTTAGCTCTGGCTCCAATGGAGGTTGTTGTTTTCACCCTACTTCTGTTTCAGAGCTTTAAATAAAGGTACAACACAATAGAGACAATGAATCTTCAGTTTGTGGACATTTTTTAAAGAGTAGTTAGGAGAAAGCAGGATGGTATAATAAAAGGCCCCCAGCCCTCATTCTCCCTCAGAAACAACTGGGCAGCCATCCATGGCCAAAAATGCTTTCGTGGTACATCCGGCAGGACCAGGTAGGAGTGAGTAAAACTTGCTGGAACCCAAGACCCAGGCGGGCCACTACTGTCACATCTGCTGACTCTGGTCCCAGCTGTAGGCCTGGGACCTGCCTCCAGCTCCTTGGAATGTGGCCCATTCATCCAGGGGTCTGGCAGAGGAGGCCTTCACCTGCAGAAACCAGTGTGTAAACTTGAGATGTACTCCTTCAGATGTACAGACACCAACACAAAGCCACACAGATCAAGAATCAGGTAAACGTGAAACCTCCCAAAGAGTTTAATAATGCTCCTGCTCCAGTACCTGAACCTAAAGAAGTGGAGATCAACAAACCCCAGGATGTAATTCAAAACAACCATCTTTAAAAAGCTCGATGAGCTAAAAGAGAATACAGATAAACAAGTAAATGGAAGGAGTACAACAATCATGAACAAAATTAGAAATTTAATAAGAAATAGAAACCATGAAAAATGACCAAACAGAAATCTTGGAGCTGAAGAAATCAATGGAGAAATACTAAAAGGTACAAACCAAGGTACAAACCAAGGATGCTTGCTGTTACCATTTCACTCAAATAGCACTGGAAATCCTAGCCAGAGCAATCAGAGAGGAAAATTAACTAAAAGGTAACAACATTGGAAAGAATGAAGTGAAACTATCTCTGCTTAAGATGAAATGATCCTGTATAGAGAAAACCTGAGAGACTCAACAAAAAATAATTAGAATAAACAAACTCTATGTTTATAGCTGCACAATTTACAATTGCCAAACTATGGAAACAGCCAAGATGTCCATGGACAGATGAATTGATTACAAAACTATGGGACATGTATACAATGGAATTTTACTCAGCCATAAAAAAGAACAAAATCATGTTATTTGCAGGAAATGGATGCAACTGAAAAACATTATGTTAAGTGAGATTAGTCAGTCACAAAGAGTAAAAAAGCATATGTTCCCCCTAAATGCAGATGCTAGGGAGAAGATGGGGCATAAGAGGGTCTCCAGATGAAAAAGGAGAGACCCTCGATAAGCAAAGAAGTTGATTTAACCAAAGGGGATGAACGAGGGTGGGGGGACACCCTAAGGCACATGATATACTTACACAATTATATCAAGGTCACTCACCAAACTGAACTTGAGAAGGAGGGAGGGCAAGGGAGTGGGGTGGGAATTGGGGAAGGGGTTAAATGAGAAATGTGTGCATATATGCCCTTATCAGCTTGTACCTATCAAAGATGTATGATTACAATGCACCAATTATTATACAAATTTTAAAAAAAGAATAAGCAAACTCAGTAAAGTTAAAAGGATACAAAAATAAACACACAAAAAGTGGAATGTTTATGCACAGACAAGAACCTAAAAAGGAAATTAAGAAATCAACACCATTTATGATAGTAATGAAAAGAAATACTTAAAAATAAACTTAACCAAAGTGGTGAAAGATTTGTACAATAAAAATTTTAAGATATTGACAAAGGAAATAGAAGACACGGCTACATGGAAAGTCATTCTGTGTTTATGGATTAGAAGAATTAAGACTGTTAAAATGTCCAACTAACCAATATGCTTTATAAATTCAATGTAATCCCTATCAAAAACCAATGGTATTTTTCACAGAAATATAAAAACGCTTAAAATTCATATGAGCCACAAAAGACCCCCAAGTAGCCCAAAGGGAAACTAATAAACCTCCAAAAGGATAAGGAATCAGAAAGGCATTAAGGCATCTCAGATCTTGATATCAAGTTAAAACTATAAAGCTATAGTAATTAAAACAGTAAGGTACTGGCATAAAATTAGACACACAGATATATGGAACCAAAGTGAGAGCCCAAAAATAAATCCATGCTTTTACAGTTAACTGATTTTTGACAAAGACATCGAGAATACACAAAGGGCAGGGGCATTCTCTTCAATAAGTCATGTTGAGAAAACTGGATGTTCACATACAGAAGAATTAAAGCCTTATGCCATATACAAAAATCAGCTAAAAAATAGATTAAAATCTTAAACATAAGACCTGAAACTATCAAACTACTAGAAGAATACATGGAAGGAAGGTCCCATGATCTTGGCCTGGGTACTGATATTTTTTGTATTAACACTAAAAACAGACAGCAAACACAAAAGTAAGCAAGTGAGTTTGATCAAACTAAAAAGATTTGGCTGGGTGTGGTGGTGCACGTTTGCAGTCCCAGTACTTAGGAGGCTGAAACAAGAGGATTGCAGATTTCAGGACAGTATTAGCAAGTAGTGAGATTCTCATCAATCTAGTGAGACCCTGTTTCAAAATTAAAAAGATAAAATAGGACTGGGGGTATACCTCAGGGGTAGGATGCCACCGGGTTCAATCCCTAGTACCACTAAATAAATAAATAAATAAATACATAAATAAATAAATAAATTCTATATTACAAAGGATAAAAACTAAGCAGAGTGAAAAAGCAACCTACAGAATAAAGAATAGGGACAAATATTTTTGCAACCTATACATCTGCTAAAGGGAGAATATTTAAAATGTGTAAGAAGCTCAAACAATTCAATTGCAAAAAATAAATAAATAAATAAGAAATGAGCAAAGGCTCTGAACGGATATTTCTCAAAAGAAGATACACAAAAAGCTAACTGATATTGGAAAAGGTGCTTAACGTTCCTAGTCATCAGAGAAATGCAAATTAAAACCATGATGAGATATTATCTAAAATCTGTTAAAATGACTATCATGAAAAGACAAGTGTGGACAGAGATATGGAGAACAGGGAACTCTTATACACCACTGATGGAAAGGAAATTGGTACAGCCATTATGATCCGTACTCATGGCCACTGGAAGCAGAGAGGGCGAAGGGAAGGGCCAGAGACAGGCAAAGTTCTCAAAGCCACCCCCACTGTCAACTGACCTCCTCCAGCCATGCCCCACCTCCGAACCTTCCTGGATTAGAGACCATGCTTTGAACACATGAGATTTGGGGGTACATTCCAAATCCAAACCAGAGCATCCACTCACTACACTGGGCCCATTCAACTCCATCAAAGAAGATGTCCTAGAAAGGATGGGAACTGTCCTTTCATAAGCTGAAAATATTGATGCTTTAGCTAAAATTAAATCCACAGAAAAACCTTGTCCAAACAAAAACAAACCTATCTATGAATTGTACATTTCTAGGCATCAAGTGAGACCCATTCCTTACCTACACAAACTAGAGAAATTCAATTTTATCTTAATTATTGATTATTATTTATTCATTTTCCCCATTACATATGAAAAATACTCTGCTGCAACTTAGAAGAACATTTCTGACATAAGATCACACAGTACCTCCAGAGAGGCAGCAGGGTTAACATCCTATACTGTGTGTGTGTGTGTGTGTGTGTGTGTGTGTGTGTGTGTGTGTGTTTGTTACTGGGGCGTTCTACCTCTGAACTACATTCCCAGCCACTTTTATATTTTATTTTAAAACAGGGTCTTACTAGGTTCCAAGAGTCTATATTGCTGAGGCTGTCCTTGTACCTGCGACTCTTCTGTCTTAGCCTCCCAAGTACTGGGATTACAGGTATGCACCAAAATTTCTATATCAATTAAAGCCTAGAAGAGTCCCCACCATGAAAGCAGCATAATCAGCCAATGCTTCAACATTTTGCATTTTTGCAGAAATTAGGCCTAAAAATTTTGGCTGCAGCTCAAAAGTCAGAAGTGTAGGAGGCATAACCATCATTAGTTCTAACGAAGAAAAGTGCTTGCTCTCTCCTTCCTCATTTTAAGTGACATCAAGTTTTACTCTATAACTAAAATCACTCCAGCAAAGATATTATGTTTGATGGGTTAGTATTGATAACCTCTTAATATCACACTACCTGATCAACTCCATAAGCATGAGTTGGTATTATCATAAACTATATTACCTTTATCATTAACAAACAATTCTAGAAATACCTACCAGATGTTCCATGAAACCAAATATAAATGACTTGGGATGAAATTTGTAATTTCTTCTAGTTAATTAGTGTATAAGTTTTAAATCCATTGTATTCAGCAGTCAAAAACTTTGTTTCTCAAATTTAATTATTTTGGATATATTTTTCTTTTGTGATGAATTCAATTAATATAATCAAACTACTAGGCTACAGGAAAAAACGCAATATACTAAAGGATATTTATGGATAAATAGGGGTTATGACATAATCTGTTTAGCTATAAAAATTATTCTCTTCCAAGAACATTGATATGATTGGATCAGACAAGCCTCTATCCATCTTGGCAGCCACATACAAAATCATCAAAGCACTTCAGTTTTTTGTGTTTTGTTTTTTTTGTTTTGGGTTTTTTTTTTTTTTTTGGCTGCTTCTGATTTTGTTTTTGTTTTGTTTTTAATAACCAACTCCTTGCACACAAAATGTCACAGAGACTTATTAAATTTCTAGACCAGCTTTTCAGAAATAAAGAAATCTAGCTAACCTCACTGTGACCTTGAAAAGCAGATTCCTCTACGACATCAGATTATTAAACTCTGATAAATTGGAGACCTTGAAGCAGCTATCAAATGCATTTTCTGTAGTCAGGATGGCCATGGAACCATTCCTTCAATCAGCCCCACCCCTAATCACAGAGTTTATAAAGGAAGAGAATCATAGGAAACTTGAGAGAGTTCTAGAGAGTATGTACTGTCAAGGAGTGCTGATACGTGGTAGTCAAGTGAGTACTAGACCCCCCTGACACACACACACACACACACACACACACACACACACACACACACGCACGCACGCACGCACGCTGGAAGGAGGCCTAAGAGTTCAGGAAAACCTTGCAGGTAGGACCCCCAGGGAAGAGCTGTGCTCGTGTGCTGGCCCCTTCGGAATCCTCCGGCCTGGCTCTCCTGCTGGCAGTTCATCCCCATGCCTCCCCCAGAGCCAGAAGGCAAGAGCATCCCCCAATACAGCCAAGAAAAGTTAGACTCCAGGGATCCTACAGAGGGGAGAAGGGCAGACAATGAGTGGATTTGGACACACGCCTGCTAGAACATATTCTGGACAAGAGTGCCAGACAAAGCCTCTTTCCCCAACAGGTTTGGAAAAAAAAATGGGAAGTGCAAAAACACAGCCAATGACGGCCACCATGAGAAGGAGGTAACAGCGCCAGGCTATGCCTTATCTGACTTACATGAACATGATGCCTCATAGAATGGACAGGAATTATGATTCCAAATTTACGCATGGGAAAATGGCGGTGCAGAAAAAGGAAAATAAATAGCCCCGATTCACCCAACTGGTAAGTGGCAGAGTTGGGATTTAGTGTTTTCTGATTTGAAACCAGATGCTTCTTCAGTGGGGACACACAACCTGAACAACATGTATGGAGCTGGATGAGCCCTCACTGACTTGAGATGTAGTCCTGGTAAGAAAAAATCAGATTTTAATCAACCTTGTTTGCATCTATACTGGAAACAATTGACAGTCACTGAGGCTTGGGAATCCACGAAATCCATTAAATAATGTGAAGAACAAAATGCATCATGGCGAGTTTCTTTTTCCTCTGCCTTTTAATCTGTAGGAGATGCATGCTGGAGGAAAATGTGCCACCCTGGCACTTTTTTTTTTCCTTTGCCGAAGGCGTTTCTACCACTTGAGAGGAGAGACTGTCATCTCAACAATATGGGAGTGGTTAATATTTATGCTCAGTTGCCTGCTACTCTCTGTCCTAAGACAACTTGAGCTAATTTTTAGAGTGTAACTGGCAATATGCTTTGCAACAATAAGATCAAAAACAAGTACATGACACTAAGCCTCCATAAACTTCCCTTCTATCAACCTCCCCTCAGTGACCTAACAATTCCCAAGAAGAATGGTAATGTCACTTATCTTCCTTATTTAAAAAATGTATAGTAAATAGGTTAATCATTTTTGTGATCAGTCCCTCTCAATCAGGAAGCTATTTTGAGGGGAAATGAATAGAATTGGTGCTTCCTATGAATTTTGATAGAAGTGTTGCTGTAGAAATTTCTTCCTATTCTAACATGTGAGAGAAGTCACCTACTGAGATTCTAATACAAATGTGACCATTTTCCTGGGATTATATACATGAAGTGTACTATTGATCATTCTTCAGTCGTAAGTTCTGTTTTGATTCTAAGTCTTCCAATAAGTCATGAAGGAACCACATTGGCATATTATGTTATTTATCTTTGTAATGGACATATATTAAAATACTATATTTAGGCATTTAAGGAGAGGAAGAGAAGGTACAAGAGAGGAAATGAAAAAAATGCCATCTATGAACTTGCTCATGTATGACATCATCCCTGTGAATACACACATGAACTATATACAGAACATTTGGGGGCTAAGGGGAATTTACTGATGGAATAAATAGAACTCTTCATCAAGTTAATAGACAATACTTACACACAGAAACCATTAATTTGCAAAATAACACATGCACTGTTATGTCATTTTGTAGCTCACACAAAAGACAAATATTGTCTATTATATGTAAGGACATATATATGTATATGTAAATAGGAGACGCCTGGCATACTAATCCCCACACAAGTACAGCAGTTCAATCTGAGGAGTGTGTAATGGAGGAATGGAGGGTAAGACTTTGCCCTCATCTATAACATCAACATTTATAAGAACGTATTTTCAAATTTGCTGTACATTTTTTAAACCTTTACAATAACCCAAGTACTCCAATAGGGAGGTCTTAAGGTTGTTTTGCACTGACATAAAAAAATATCCAGAACTGAATACTGTGTAAAGAAAACCTACAGCTCACAGCTGTGGAGGTCTAGGAGCATGGAACTGGCTTCTGCTTAGCTCTGATGAGGACCCCAGTTCCAGCATATTTCCACAGCTAGAATCCTGGTGGCAGTATATATGAGAGGAAGAAACCACACAGTGAGAACAGAAGCTGGGGAAGGATTCCGAAACCAGGCTCACTCTTCTGAACTACCATGGAAATGAAGTTACCCCACAAGACCAGCATCAATCACTTCTGCGGGATTCGCTTCCAGTGACCCAAACCCCCACCCTGGGCCTTGCTCTTAGAGATTCTACTGACACCCCGGGGACCAAGCTTCCAACACAGGGAACTTGAAGGGGCAGGCGCAACTCGTATCCAAAACAAAGCACCTGCTGTATACAAAGTAGTGCTAGCCTGAGCGAAGGAGATGATAAACGTGTGTGTGTGTGTGTGTGTGTGTGTGTGTGTGTGTGTGGTCAGGGAATCCATCTTCAAGGAGGTGCCATTGGCAGTTAGTATTAAGAGTAAGTAGGAATTCTCTGATCAGAAATGTGAAATTGGGAGGTATATCGAGAGAAAAGCCACAGGCAAAGACAAAACGGGACAGTATATAGTGTGTTCCTATCCTTTTCTGGCTAACAGGTAGATTATGTATGGACAGGAAGAGGGCTAGAGGAAAAGCAGTTACTATAATTGGAAGAAGCTTGCTGCCCAACAAGAGTTAAAATCAGGATTATCATCTTTTACCTCGTGACCTTTTAGACATGCAGAAATATCTCCTGCCTGCCTTGATGTTAGTTGAAATATTCACAAATAAATTACATATTGCAACCAAAAATGATATAAAGAGGGTCTAGCCTGAGCGAAGGAGAAGATAAATGTGTATGTGTGGTCAGGGAAGCCATCTTCAAAGAGGTGCCATTTGCAGTTAGTATTAGGAGTAAGTAGGAATTCTCTGATCAGAAATGTGAAAGTGGGAGGAATATCAAGAGAAAAACCACAGGCAAAGACAAAACGGGACAATATATAGTGTGTTCCTATCCTGGTCTGGCTAACAGGTAGAGTATGTATGAACGAAAGAGGGAATGAACAGCTAGGTACACTGGCACACACCTATCATCCCAATATTTGGGAGGTTTAGACAGGAAGATCGTGGGCTTAAAACTAGCTGCAGCAACTTGGCAAGGCTCTCAGCGACTTAGACTCTATTTCAAAATTTTAAAAAAGGCTGAGGGTGTATCTTGGAGGTAGAATGCCCTTGGTTTCTATCTCCAGTACAAAAAATACACAAAGGCATAGAAGCATTAGAATCTGTGTCTGCCTGTGTGTAGGTACACACACACACACACTTTAACAGAGTCTGCTTGCTGGCCACATGTTTCCCATTGTATGCATCACAAAAGGGAAAGAGAAAATATAGCTCCAATTCAATACTGAGTCACTTACAGTGCATTATTTCTATAGCCAGCAATACATACAAAGCAACTACCCAGTTATCTTTTGGCAGATTAAAAATCAAAACAAAACAAAACAATACCTAAAACCAGCAAAACACCATCTTACCCCATAATGAAATACCAAAAGGAATTTTCTAAAAGTTAGCTCTGCCTAATGGAGCAAACATTCGTTTTTAAAAATTAAACTTCTCTGGGACATGTGACAAAAAAATGGGAATCTCAAAGGATTTTGTACACACTTCGCTCTTGGCCACAGCGTAAGAGGCCGTGGACTCGTCCTCTCCCAGAAGAGATGTTCTCTTCCTCCCTTCAAACACTGTCAAACCGGTGCCCTTCAAGGTCTTCATTAAAGGATGAGGCATCTGGTGCTGCAGTTTTCTGATGTAGGGCTGGAGCTGAGACACAGATGCTGTAGGGGTTTTATTTGCTTTGTTTTTATTTTTGTCTTCCCCCATAAGTTTCAGGTTTGGCATGATTGAAGCTCAAAAGTATTTGCCAGATATGCTAAGCTCTTTGGAAAATTATCATTTGGGGAAGTTTGGAGCATTTGGTACTTTTCGCTGGTGTTCTCAACCCGAGCAGCTTCAGGTCGTATATCTGGGCAAGCATATTTCCTTTTGACAAGATTGCGGGGTGTTTTCTAGGAGCTAATTTCAATAATTTATAAGTGGCCTATTCCAGGACTCTTGAGCCAGGCTTCGTGATTCACCAAATTAAATATTTGTTTGTTTGTTTCTTTTTAACACTGGGTGTTTACAAAAGAAAAGAAGCTAGTGCATTGGCTGAACGAACAAAATGAAAAGATTTTGGAGTGTGAACTACCACCTAGCTCCCTCACTGTTGGATCCACGCCAGCAGTCCTCACAAGCTTGGGGAGACACTAATTCCAGAAGAGTCTGTGTCATTGGCTCCTGGAGCAGGGCTCTGCTGTGTAGACATCATCTCATGAACCTCAAGCAAACCTTGAAGTTGGAGCTGTGTCTCAGCACCTCATGCTAAGGAGAAAATCATTACATCAACCACAGCAGTTGTAACACAGCTATAATTTCTTTCCCTTTTTTTTTTTAAGTATTGGGGATTAAGCCCAGGGACATTCTACCTCCAAGCTACACCCCTAGACCTAATTTACTTTTTATTTTGAAATAGGGATGGTAGATACATATGTGAAAATCCCAATGTCAGTCTTAGTACTCTTTATAGGAGAGGGAGAGACAGGACATGGGGGAACACCAAGTGCTGTGTGCATGTATGTCAATGTCAACATGATATATATTATGATGTGAGCCCATAATGCACTAACAAAAGTACACAAAGAAGTAGGGTCTCACTAAGTTGCCGAGACTAACCTCCAACCTGAGATCCTCCTGTCTCAGCCTCCCAAGTACTGGGATTATAGGCATGCGTCATCCATTTTCTGACAGACTTTCAAATTATGTCATTATAGAAAATAAGCAAGCTCCGTTTGTCACTTGGGATCCTCACGGTGAGATTTAGATGATCTATGATTCGACAACAGTTTTTAATTAACTGCGTTGCCAGGAAAGATGGGCTCTTGTCCTGGATCATTCCACAGGGCTTTCAAAGCTAATCTTCAGCGATGCACAATCTAATACACTCCAGAAACAACCCATCCCCTCTCTGGCTTTCCACTGGAAATCCTGTGACAAAGCCAGCCTTCCTGTCACTTCATCAACTGGGACGCCAACCAGGATATTTTTTCCTCCTCAATTAATTCATTACATCAAAGAATTTTATTCTGCTGCAGTTAAGCTTTTCTGTGATCTTCAAGGCTTGAAACAAATTTAGATTATTTGCACAGATTTCTTTTTTCAAGGCACATTTGGAAAAACTAGAAGTTGGGGGGAAATGCCCATGAACAGTGTAAGTGTGATGATATCATCCTGGGAGAACCTTACAATCTGATATGCTAGTTATGCATTTTGTGCTCAATGATTGTGATAGTTGATTTTATTTTACTTTGTATGCTTAGTGATAGTTAATTTTATATGTTACCTGGGCAAGGACTCCAACCCCAGACATTTGGTCAAAGATTATCCTAGATGTTTCTGTGAAGGTATATTTTTAGACGAGATTAGCATTGAAATCCATAGACTGAGTAAATCACATTACTTTCCATAATGTAGGTGGGTCTCATCCAATCAGTTGAAGACCTCAATAGAAAATGGCTGACTTCCTCTGAAGAAGAGAGAATTCTGCCAGCAGATGCTTTGGGGAGTCAACTGCATTTCTTCCCATGGTTTCCAGCCTGCTATCCTACCCTTCAGATTTTGGGCTTGCCAAGACAGACACACACACACATGCTCTTTCTCTTTCCCTTTCCCTTTCTCTTTCTCCTCCCCCTCCCCCCCTTCTCTCTCCCCCTTGTTTCTCGACCCCAAGGTAAATGTTTTCGAGTGTGTACCCACATGGCCATGAAGATCATCTTAGAGAGGTCTTAAAGCACCCATCAAAACACACACACACACACACACACAGGAAGATAAAGAATGGATCTGCCTAGATCCTCCAAGGTCTTCTTTCCTCATTATTAACCTTTTCCCCATAGAAAGGGCTCATAGTTACAAACTGTGAATCACAGCCTCATTGTTTGGGGAGCGATACACCAGGTATGTTTTTGTATCCAAGACTTAAAGTCTGGGGGTAGAGGGAAGGAAGGACCGAAACTCAGGATGCATGATTGTTTAGACCATGTATAGAAGGCAGCCGAGGGGGAGAGGCTGGCCTCCAAGGCAAAGGCCACTGCACTCACCTTGGAATAGTGAGCAGGTTCTAAGGAGACGACACAGCAGAATGCTAAGTCAGTGGTGAGACACGGTTAGAATGTAACCAGACCTCTGCAAACATAATAATGGTACTCATAACCACTTTATTTTTTTTGTTGTTTTAATTTTTTTAGTACCTGGTATTGAACCCAGGGACATTCTATCTCCGAGCTACACCACCAGCCCCCTATTTTATTTTTTTATTTGGAAACAGGGTCTCATTAAGTTGTTAAGAGCCTCTCTGAGTTGCCAGTGCTGGCTTCAAACCTGTGATCTTCCTGTCTCAGCTTCCCAAGTACTGGGATCACAGATGTGCACCACTGTAACTGGCTTATAACCAGAATTAAGTTAGTTAGTTAGTTAGTTAGTTAGTTAGTTAGTTTTTAGTATTGGGGATTGAACCAAGGGGCATTATACATCTGAGCAATACCACCAGCCCTATTTTTTTATTCTTTATTTTTGAAACAGGGTCTCACTAAGTTGTAGAGGGCCTTACTAAGTAGCTGAGGCTGGCTGCAAACCTGCAACCTCCTGTCTCATTCTCCCAAGTACTCGGATTACACATATATGCCACCATGCCCAGCTTGTAACCACTTTAATGATACACAATTGTTGTTCCTAGTATAATATTAAGAAGCAGTATATAAATCAATACTTAAATCTAATACCAATTAGTAGTATAAATAATCTAAATCTAATACTAATAGTACATACGTCTATGATAAATTCTAATGGTAAATAGTATACATCCATCCTAATTAGTATTTTTTTTTTCCAGTACGAGGAATTGGCCCCAGGTGCATTTTTATTCGTGTGTGTGTGTGTGGGGGGGTACTGGGGATGGAACCCAGGGGTCTTTTACTTCCAGCCTACACCTCCAGACCTATTTTATTTTTTATTTGGAAACAGGGTCTCACTAAGTTGCTAAGAGCCTCACTAAGTAGCTAAGGCTGGCTTCAAACCTACAATCCTCCTATCTCAGCCTCCCAAGTACTGGGATTACAAGTGTGCACCACCACATCTGGCTTATTATTTGGAGACAGGGTCTCACTAAGTTGTGGAGGGCCTCACAAGTTGCTGAGACTGGCCATGAACCTGTGATCCTCCTGTCTCAGCCTCCTAAGTACTAGGACTACAGGCTTGTGCCATCATGCCTCGCATAAACGGCATTCTAAATCTGTGTTTTCATTATACTCGGTTTTCTTAATTTTTTTCCCCAAGAGCATTTATGACCTTTATGTATTTTTTTCAACTCAAAGAAAATCGTATTTCAAAAAGAGGGGCCAACTGATTCCATAGTAACCATTCAGGAAATGCAAGATATGGGGGGACCAGGGCCACCCCGGGGCTGGCAGACTCCAAAGTAGGAAGGGGAGTAGAGGGAACACCACCTGGAGTTACAGCCATTTCCTGAAGAATCTTGTGTCCCCAAGGCTCAGCTTCTTCACACCCACATGTTGACGTGGAGGAGAGCAGGCCAGGCCGAGAAAGCCCCCCCAGAGGCGCTGGCCCTCCCCACTTCCCTCCCCACCTGCCACACTTGGGACAGCTTCCTGTGTCACCTCCCAGCTCGGGGACTGGAGTCGTTTATAAATTTATCTTTTTTTCCCAAACTTTTCTCTAACTTTATTTGACATCGCGCAGTGCTAAATAATAGATGTGAAACTTTTCACATCTAATACTGGAAAAAAAAAGTCACAAAATAAAGTTGTATAATGCCTCCAGCTATCATTATAACTGAGGAGCCAAGGATATTTCACAATATTTTGGGGAAAGACTGTCATGAAATGTCCACATTTCAGTGGTGGCCTTCTCTCCGACTGGGGATGTTTCTGCCGTTAACAGGTTTTCTATAACTAGCATCAGTGTCTAGTCCTTTGAGAAGTAGTTATTCTTCTACTATTTTAATAAAATGAAATATCAATTAAAGGCATATTTAATGATGATGGGTAACACTAATGGTATGAAGTGACCAGGACACTCTCATAAAATGCAAATATATCCAGTCTATCTGGGAAGCAACTGGCGAATCAGTGTTTAAAAAACTTTTATGAGCCAGTGGCATGGTGGACCATGCTTATAACCTTAGTACTTGGGAGGCTGAGACAGGAGGATCGCAGATTTGTCGCCAGCCTCAACTACTTAGGGAGGTCCTCAGCAACTTAGTGAGACCCTGCTTCAAAATAAAGAATATAAAATAGGGCTGGAGTTATAGCTCAGAGGTAGAATGCCCCTGGGTTCAATCCCTAGTACCACAATCAGTGCATTGTCATTGTACACGCTAATGAGGTTCTCAGTTGTACATTCTCGTGTGCAGGTAACATTATTTGGTCTGTTTCCTTCCCTTTACTTCCCCTTTACCTTTCTTCCTTCCTTCCTCAATTCCTTTTGGCTGCTCTGTTAGTGTCTCTCCTCTTTTTCATGAAGTCCCATGAGTTTTCTTTTTTCCTTCTATCTCCCACATGTGAGAGGTCACATGTCACTCTCGACTTTGAGCTTTGCGATCTGACTTAGCATGGTACTCTCCACTTCTCCCCATTTTCCTGCAAATGGCATGATTTTGTTCTTCTTTATGGATGAGTGAAATTCCATTGCGTGCATATCCCACCTTGTCTTTATCTACCCATCTGCTGACAGTCAACTAAGGTTGGTTCCATCACTTGGCTATTGTGAATTGTGCTGCTATTGGCATTTGACTTTTAAATGATTATACTCACCAGTAGAGTAATATCACACCTCACAGTCACTCCCAAGGGGGAAAAATTAAATGTGGATGGATTACATAAGCAAAGAAATGTTTACTACTGTATCTTAAAGGATCTTGAAAAATTAGAAAATCTGTCAAATGTCTCAAAATGATAAATTATTCCATTAAAATATATACATACCATGAATATCAAAAACCTACTATCCCAATGCTTGAAAGGCTGAGACAGGAGGATCACAGGTCCAAGGCCAGATTCAGCAACTTAAGGAGGCCCTCAGCAACTAGTGATATACTGTTTCAAATTTTTTTAAAGAAAAAAACAAAAAACTATATAAAATAGGGTTGGGGCTATAACTTGGATGTAGAATGGTAGAATGTTCATGAGTTCAATCCCCAATACCAAATAAATGAATAAAGGTTTTCTTTTTGAGTTTACAGCATGGAAATATCTAAATATTTGTAACATACAGAGAACTGTATAATGATCTCCCAAATTCCTATCATCCAGCTTCAACAATCACCAACATATTAATATTACTAAGCTTATTTTATACTTATTTTCATTTACTACACTCCTCTCAAATACACTCCTTCCAGACAGACTTTATTGAAGCAAAACCCTAAGATGAAATCATTTCATCCATCAATTCTCCATTACGGGTGCTTTTAAGATAAGGACTTTCAGAATATTAGTGCAATACTGATATTACATATAAAATTAATAATAGTTCCTTGACCTAATAAAATGTCCAGTAAATGTTTGAAGTATTGTAATTTGTCCTTATGGCAGAAGTTTACCTCATCAGATGACATGAGGAATATATACAACACGAAGAGAAAATGCCAAGAAGAGTTTTGTAAATAGCACATTACCCAAATGCCTAAAAGCAAGTGTAGAAAGAAATTATAGTGGGTCATCTTGAATATCTGTAATTTATACACGTCACCCAGGAAGACCTTGTCTTCTCATATTTCTGGAATGTCACATTTCCAACCTGCAGTCACACCCATGAGAGGAATGTGTGGACATGTGAATGTGAACGGATCACAGAGGGGGAGAGCCATGCTCACCTCCTGGCTTAGACCTCCCAGATGAGTATTTCCATTCTCAAAGACATTGTACACGTACTTCATGGGAAGATACACCTGCAAATTTGGGCATTGCTAACATTCTTGGGAAATTTTCTTCCCAAATGTCATGAATCTTCTGCAGCAAAATGTTTCATAAAGCTGATTTCTATTGTTGGAATCCTACTTTCATATTTATTTGTTGAATGGTTTTATTTCCATTAAAAAAAAAACAAACAGGGCCAACATATTTCCTATAACACTAAGTAAGATGTATGTGTGAGAACTAAAGTAGCTAATACTGGCCATGCACCTACCAGGGCACCCAGAGCGCAGCCAGCTCACCAGAAAGAGAAGCAATCATGGGGCTGTGCACAACACTTATCTCTGGGGTTAATATATATATATGGCACTGCCTCTCCATCTAGGAGAAATAGGCAGTAGATTATGTTTATTTTCTCCATTTTACCATGAAGTCGAACATTACTTCTTAAAGTTTATTAAACTATATGATCTAATTATAAGCAAGATATAAATAACCAAGATTTTCTTACTTAAGTTTGTGGGCTTCCTGTCTATATCTTTATGAGTTTAACCCTCCTAAGTCCTCCTGGCTCCTCAAGTATTTAAAAGCTATTTCATTGTTTTATATCACATTCGAGTAGGAAATTTATCATGCTATGTGTTTTCAAAATTGAATTCAAAGGCAGCATGACTAAAGAAACTTAATAATGAGTGACCAGAAATCTGGCCTTTCTCCAGGTTTCTTCAACATGAACCTAGAGGATAGATGCGTTGCTTGCTAACAATTATTTTAGGGGGTGATATTATAGAGACCTACCTATATTTACATGCATTTACCTATCATGTTGGTAGAAATCATGTGGTATGTGTGTGTGTGTGTGTATGTGTGTGCACACGCGTGCGCACAAGGTAACAAAATGGTAGTTTTACAAAATGAAGCCTAAGTCAAGTTATTCCTTTGATAGGAAAGAACGAACTATATTCTCACAATGTGTTTTATATGTGTGTAGGGAGTGTTTATTGTAATAGGAAAGGGAAGGGCATATTTAGAATTTTTTGACATTTCAAAATATGCATGCCATCTTTCAATAAGGGCTTTATCCATCAAATGTTTATGAAGTGCCTGTCAGGCACCAGGCATGTTTTTGGTACAGTATATACCCTCCCATATGCAGAGGCTAAGTTGAGCCTTTGTCTAAATCCCATTGATTTTCTCCTCTCTTGAGACAACATACAAGGTAGTACCATAAATCGGACATGGAGTAGACCATCACACACGGAAATAAAGCTTTGCTTCTGAGAGGTTCTCAGGTACACAAGGTCAGATTATAGGTATTTCAGTAAAATTCAGAAAAGTACCAAATCATCATGTGACCTGATTGAACCATTCTATCTGACTAGAGAAAATATGATTCTTGCAAGGCTTGATTAGTTTCTATACACGCACACGCGCGCGCGCGCGCACACACACACACACACACACACATACCACATGACACATAACATTTGTCAGTCAACTTTCTCTAAAAAGACTAAAATACAAATAAGTCAAAACAAAACATGATCAAAGAAAATAAGCATATTATAATTATGACACACTTACTAAAATAGTTCCACTTGGAAATAGTCCACAAACCAAAAGTAGGTTGAGTCACAAGATGAGGTACACATTTCCATCAAATTCGTGAAGCACAGCTGCAGCCTGGGGGAGAGGGTATCTTGCTGATACAGCCACTACCCCAGGAGGTCTAGATTACATTCTGTACCAGGTATCTTCCAAAGCATTCCAAGAAATCCCTATATGCCCTCAGGAAAAAATTATATCATAGCCTCTTTCTAGAGAAAGTTTAACCCAAACAATTCAAATTAGAAGATAGTAAATTTAGCCAGATTTGGTAGCACATGCCTGTAATCTCACTACTTGAGAGGCTAAAAGAGGAGGACTGCAAGTTCAAAGCCAGGCTCAGTAACTTAGACCTTGTTTCAAAATAAAAATTAATAAGGTTTTGGATGTATCTCAGAGATAGAACACCCCTGGGTTCAATTCCCAGTACCAAAATAATTAATAATTAATAATAATAATAATGAAGGTAAATTTCTCTCCCTATCACTGCAATTTGAATGTAAGTTATTAAAATATCTAATAGATTAAGCCATTCTATTTTGCATCCTGATTATTTCGCCATTTATTTTACTATTATCATTAGTATACTGCTCACGGAACTATGCCAGAACATATCAAAAAAGCATAAGATTAAGAGCACATCTCCTCTAAAATTAATTTTAAAAGCCCTTACAATAGCAATTCATCAACACAAATTCTGCCTCTTGTAAGCTAAGTTTGTGCAATATAGTAGCCACTAAACTGAGACTCTTTTCACTGGGGACCGTATAAATACAACCTAATCCTCAGAACCCGTTTTACCCAGTCTGGGATGTCCACCAACATGGAAGGCTGAAAGTGAGCTGGAAGAGGACAGAGAGAGGAGAAATGCTCTCAGTAGCTTCTGAAATGGAAGGTGAGAAATCCTTAATTGTCACTTGCTTGCAAGTGTTTTTGATCTTCATTTGTTTTCCCTATTTATGCACATGTGCATGAATGTGTTGAGTATACCAGAACTTAATTTTCCACACATAATCCACGCAACTCACAAGAGATTGGAAGGAGGTGCCACTCATATTTAAGGAATGCATATCAGTCACTTCCACAAGCAGAAAACATCCTAAACACATATAAAGGTACCTAGATGCAGAAGTAGCAATAGGTGTGGTCACCAATGGTTGAAAGTCAGAACTCAAAGAAGAGTGTAATGTCTAATCATCAATTCAGAGGCCTAACAGAGAGGGCCCTACAGTGATATCTGGATACCTGAAGGAAAGTACAGAAAACAGACAAAATGCAAATATTTAGAAGACAGAAAAAAAAAGCATGTTATTCAAACCCTCCAGTGGTCACCATTATTTCTACCAAATCCCATACTACAACCATACTATCGCTATTTTTATTATTATTATTATTATTATTATTATTATTATTATTATTATTACTATTATCATATACTGTGGGAACCTGCCTTTGAACACACTCAAAAGAAACTTGGAGAAAATGGTTTGTGGAAAGGAAGAATGGAAAACAAGGCTAGAAACAAAAAGTCATGTCCGAACAGTGGAGGTCTCAAACCCAAAGTGACAGTGTCTCTAGATTTTAACCTGTAGGTAACAGGAGTCTTGAAAGGGTTTTATGCAGTGGCTAAGGTAATGAAAGAGATGTTTAGGAAATATTAAATTAGTAGTGATGTTGGAAGGAATCAGGGCAGGGAAACGAAGCAACCTCAATCAAACAAATGAGGTATGTTCATTCTAATGGAAGACAAATAAAATTTTCATGAAATCCTCTACTTCCGTCTTGAAAAAGACAAATGGGTGTTGACAAATTGAGGCATGAATGAAAATATGGGGCATCAGGGTCAGAAATATGTCTGTGGTGTTTCTTTTCATCAAGCAATGTGGAGACAGGGCTGTGTTCAATAATTAAATGTTTGTTCTCAGTGTATCCCAATCTGTCACCCTGGGATATCCAGAAAGCAGACATATGAGTATGGGTCACTAGACTTCAATTGGAAATTTCTTTTTTTTTTTTTAATCAATGAAATACATACACAAGGATTGCCTCCCAAAAAAGAGCAGAGTAGCTGGAGTCAGTGCTATGAGTGTCACTGAGACCAGGGAGGGACACATAGCCAGGGAGGATCTTGGAACTGCACCCTGCATATCAGGATTCTGAGTCCACACAGACTGGAAGGAGCTGGTGATTTATCCTACGACTCCAAAGTTGGCATAGCCAAAGTTTCTCTAGAGTGGCATATCAGTGAAGAGCCCAGATTTCTTCTGAAGTCAGTCAGACCAAGAAACATGCCCATCTTCCATGATGTCAAGTGCTTCAAAGAGCCTTGTGCTTACCCACCTTCACTGAACACCTGCCCCCGTCCAGAATGACCCACTAGTGCTCTCACTCATGTCCCATCAAGGGTGTCACCTCCCTTTCCACATTACTATATTTCTTCAGGTATTAGAAAGAAACGATCTCAGAGGCATCACAGTATCCAACTTCAATTTATGCCACGGAGCCATAGTAACAAAAATCAAGTTGGTACTAGCATAAAAACAGACATGTAAGCTGGATGTGGTGGCGCACGCTTGTGATTCCAGCATTTGGGAGGCTGAGACTGGAGGATCTGGGTTTGCAGCCAGCCTCAGCTGCTTAGTGAGACCCTCTGCAACTTAGTGAGACTGTGTTTCAAAAAATATATATAAAGGATAAAAAAATAGGGCTTGGACTGTAGCTCAGAGGTAGAATGCCCCTAGGGTTCCATCCCCAGTACTGCAAAAAAAAAAAAAAAAGACATGTAAAATAGAACAGAATAGAAGACACAGAGACAAAACTGCATAGCTACTGTCATCTGAGTCTTAACAAAGGTCCCAAAACCATACATTGAACAAAAGACAGACTTTCACAAATGGTGTTGAAAAAACTGTATATTCATATGTAAAATATTGAAACTAGACCTCTATCTCTTTTGTGTGACCATACACAAAGTCAACTCAAAATGGATCAAAGCCCTAGGAATAAAACCAGAAATGTTGCAACTACTAGAAACAAACATATGGGAAGTACTCTAATGTACAGGTACAGGCAATGACTTCCTCAACAGGACCCCTAAAACACAGAAAATAAATCCATCAACAAATGGGATTACATCAAACTAAAAAGCTTCTTCATAGCAAATAAAACAATAGTGCAGAGAGAACCCACAGAATGGGAGAAAGTTATTGTCAGTGTGCCAGCTACTCTTCTAATTAACATCTAGAATATATAAAGAACTCAAAAAACTCAATACCAAAATCATAAATAACCCATTCAACAAATGGACAAATGAACTAGACAAACACTTCTCAAAATAAGTACAAACAGGCAACAATTATATGAAAAATGTTTGCCTAGCCATTAGGGAAATGCAAATCAAAACTATACTGAGATTTCATGGCACTCCAATTAGAATGGCAATCATCAAGAATACAAATAACAATAAATTCAGACAAGGGTGTCAGGGTGTCCGGTAAAGGAACACTTGTACATGGTTGAGTGGATTCTAAATTAGTACAGCCACCATGAAACTCAGGATGAAGGTTCCTCAAAAGACTCAAATGAGTCTAGGAATAGATCACCATTTGGTCTGACTATACATTTTTTTGTTTTTTAGCCAAAAGAATTAAAGTTAGCATGTAGTAGTAACACATGCATATCCATGTTTATAGCAACACATTTCACCATAGCCAAGTCATAGAACAGCCTAGGTATCTGTCCAGATGAATGGGTAAGGGAAACGTGGTATATAAACACAAAGAGTATGAAGAACAAAATTATGTCCTTATTGGGAAAATGGAGGGAACTGGAGAACCTCATGTCACGTGAAATAAGAGACTCACAAAATCAAGGCTGCATGTTTTCTGTTTTTGCTTTCTAGCTTCTATACATGAGAGAAAATCTATCTCATAAAAATAGAAGGGAGCTGGGCACAGTGTCACATTCCCATAATCCTAGTACTTGGGAGGCTGAGACAGGAGGATTTCAGGTTTGAGGCCAGCTTCAGCAACTTACAAAGACCTTGTACCAGAAAAAAAATAGATGGAATACCAGGAAGGTAGAGGAGGGAATAGCAGGGGAGAAGTACTGAAAATTGATATTGATCAAATTATGTTACATGCATATACAAATATGCCACAATAAAACCCACTATGCTATATAATTATTATGCATCAATAAAGAAAGAAAAAAGATGGCAGTACTCTATTAGTTATAAGAATCAATTTTTTATTTATAAAATCATTTTACTACATAAAGTACTTGACCAAGCTTTCAAAATAGGTGTTAGAAAATTTATAATAAGTTGGCAATCTGAAGAAGAGAAAAATTAAGGGAGGAAAACAAGATGATGGGAATAAGGGTCATAAAACGACGCACAGTAGAGTATCGTGATACTGTATGGGTGTAGGGCTTATTAGAAGATACTAGATGCTCGATCTATAGAAACAAGAGAAACTATATGGCTGGTTGACAAGTCTGTGTACCTGCCTTCACTGTGGGTTCTTTGGAAGAACTGGACTGAAAGCAAAACATAAATTAGCAAAAACTCTAGAATGGAGAGAGGTGAATAGTTCAAAGTGAGAAAACTCAGGCAGAACTGCTGTTGGGATTGCTAGGAAAAAGGAATAGAGAGTCCCCTCTCCTTTTAGGGTCATAGGGCCCAGCAGCAATGACCCTACCACGGTCCACAGGCAAGTGGGATAAAGTGATATCAGAACTTTCACCAAGACGTCTATGGTCATCTTGTGCAGTTCACAGAAAGGGGAAATTAAGTTAAAATTTTTGCAAATGTCATGTTGAGCCTCTTGGATATCAAAACAAAGTAAAGAGGAAAATGAAGACATTTCAACAGCCTTCCTCAATCTGTCTGATTAAACCTCTTCTGTAAGATTTTAATTGAAATGTCACATACACATACACACACAGTAGGGAATATTGGCAGATGTAGGATTAAACAAAGTTAATGCTTATTTCTTCATCACTGTGCTGATTACTCTCTCAATATAAGGCACAGAAGGCTTTGTTCACATAGCATTTACTGGTTTTGCTTAGAAAAACTTTCTGCAGGACCTAGCTTGACAAAGAATGACTTGTACAACTAACATGGCAAAATATGTTCAGGGTAAGTGTAGTTTTTCCTCTGATATCAAGAAGGAGGAGATATTTATGCTGTAGTCCTCATAAAGGATATGCCCTGGAAATAGAAGAAAACCTCCACCACACTGGCCCTACAAAAAAATCCCCTGACAGTATTTCCTTGACATCTTGATATGAATGTGCACACACAACCAGAGAAAAACTATACATGTAATATAAACACAAAAGGTCAAAGCTAATGTCTGATTGTCTAAATATGTGGCTTTCTAGTGATCTGACTTTATATAACAGTAAAATTTAGAAGTGTAAGAAGAATTAATTATTTCATATACTTAAGTAATCTTGAAGGAATATTCTAGACTGATATATAGGCTGAGTCTCTATAGCTAAGCTAAGAGGTAAAGTTCTTTGGAAAGAACTTACAGATAATTTACAATACCATTAAGAAGAGATTTTTCACACAAACAAAAAGACCAGAATTTCAATCTTCTCATAAAAATTAAGGTAGAATGTTTGAATAGAAAACTCTGTACTATATACATACAGGTAGAAAAAGGAAAGACTTGTAGGAAGGGTCAGGTTTTCTCAGTAAATAGTACCAAGTGCTCTCAAACAAAAGTGGCCTCAAAGTTCTGCTGTACAGAGCATATAAATAAATATTTTATCCTAGGGAATTTTTTAAGCCAATACTGCAAATTATCCACTCAAACCATTTAAAACTTTTCTCAATATTGCACCCAAAGGACGTTTAACTTTAATGAAGGTAACTTCTTGATGTACCTCCAAGATAAACTGGATAAAAATATGTAATCCCAAGTAACTAAGTGAGTTAACCTGCTATATCTCGGGTTCTAGCTATGTGCCAATTACATTTGGAGAATTTCTGCCAAAAACTAATGAGTAGGTTTAACAGAATTGATCTTGGACCCTTCTTATTGCTATAACTCTAAGAGGAGGACCACTTTTCTGGCTATTGAGGTATATCCAGTTTTCGACAGGAATGCCTTGCCTTCAGCACTGGAAGAATCTCCCTTCTTATTCTCATATTAATAAAGCATACTGCATCCAGAACTGTGTAATGTCATTAAGAAAAAGGATAAAAAAAGAAAGGAAGCTAAATATGGTTCTATTTGCATTGTGAAGAGCAGGCATTGGTGCCCCCCATTCAACAGAGAGCCCATGTCAAGACAAAGCCAATCCTGAGAGCCATGGCCCACACGGGCTCCCTGCCTGGCTCTGCCAGAGCTTAACAAGAAGCTGTCCATGCCGCCCAACATTGTATAATGTGGAAAAGCATCATCTGCTCCCTCTGAGTGAGCAGAACCAATTCTCCCACTCTGCTACAACTGTCAGTCTTTTGGCCACACTCATTTATCCAAAGCACCTGCATTACTGTATTAAGAATGAAAACAAAATGACAAGAGAAATAATCAAACATCCAGCATAAATGTCTATAGCCAAAGACAGCAGACAATGATATTGGCATTCTGAAACGTGCTTTCGGAAGTTGCCACTCTGAAATATGCCCTGAGGCTTTCCTTGGATGAGATCCACATATTGGTCTCTGGCCAAGGTACTGTGGATCACTGCGGGCAGTACTGAGGTCTAGATTCCAATCTTCCAACACGTCTCTATAAAAGCACCTTATGCACAGTGCTTTAAAACTGTCTGAGCTCTGAGACCAGAGGATCAGGGTTCGCGGCCAGCCTCAGCTACCTAGTGAGGCACTCCGCAACTTAGTGAGACTCGGTTTCAAAAATAAAGAATAAAAAATAGGGCTGGGGGTGCAGCTCGGAGGTAGAATGCCCCTGAGTTCAATAAGGAGGCGCTGTTGTACTGAGATTCTCTAGGGAATGAACTGCCTACCCTAGCATGCCATCTTCATTACTTTCGAATGCTTTCTGCACAAAATAAGCCAATCTAATGATAAACCCACAGATACTTGTGTCCTGTTAACTCCAAGGTACTCTGTCAAGCCAGATTAAACAGAAGCTTGAGCCCTTCTTCCCTTCTTTAGTTACTGGAGTCTTCCAGGAGCCAAAGGCAATGTTGGGTAATAAAATGTGTGTGTAAAGCTGGGCGTGGTGGCGCACACTTGTAATCCCAGTACTTGGGAGGCTGACACTGGAGGATCCGGGTTCACGGTCAGCCTCAGCTACTTAGTGAGGCCCTCTGCAACTTAGTGAGACTCTGTTTCAAAATAAAGACTAAAAAATAGGGCTGGGGAAGTAGCTCAGAGGTAGAATGCCCCTAGGTTCAATCCCCAGTACTGCAGAAAAAAAAAAAGTGTGTGTGTTTATATTTGTTTGTACACATATCTTATATCTATATTTTATAGATATATCTAGATAAATAGAGAGAAGGGTTCGGATTCAGCCTTGGGCTCAAATCTAGGCTCTATCACATTTGCTTAAATAATATAATGTGTTTATAATAGTGCCCAGCCCAAAGTAACTACTTAACAAATTGAATTATTATCTATAATACATCCAGAAAGTGAGAGGACTTGAATGACCATTGTTGACCTAATCTACTACAGTAGCTCTTCCAGACATCCCTTTCTTTCAGGCATGTGCGCTCTTTCTTTTTCTCTCTCTCACAGACATATACAGGTACAAAAATAATATTGATGTATTAGTTAATTCTCACACTGCCCTGAAATAGTGTTGTCTACTCATTTTGCTTTTAAAGAGTTATCTGATTTGTAAAAGCTCCAAAGGCTTATAAACAGACTCAGTTAAAACTCCAACTACATCTGACACCAAAATTTGTACTCTGATCATTGCAGATCCCAGTGGGCTCTAGTCAGGAGTCATGCTGTTCAATATAGGAGCCACTAGCCAAGGTGACTACTTAAATTCAAATTCAAATCCTAATTAGCTAATTTGTGTGTGTGTGTGTGTGTGTGTGTGTGTGTGTGTGTGTGTGTGTGTGATGCTGGGGATTTGATCCAGGGGCTTTCTAACTCTGAGCTATACCCCTAGCTCCCATTTTATTTTTTTATTTTTAAACAGGGTCTCACTAAGTTGCTGAGGCTGGCTGTGAACCTGTAATCTTCCTGTCTCAGCCTCCTAAATATTGGGATTACAGACATGCCCCACCATGCCCAGCTTTAATTAGCAAACAAATGAAAAGTCTAGTTCCTCAGTTGCACTAGGCACACTTCAAGGACTGGAAAGCCATCTTTACCTTGTTGCTACCATATTGGACAGTGGAGATAGAGAACACTTTCATCAGCCCAGAAAATTCTACAGGGCAGCACTAACCTAAATACAAGGGCCCATGGAGTAAATTAACTTTTTTCAGGGCAAGAAAACAATGGTATGTCTTAAGTTAAAGATGTGAGGAATGAAGGTGAGTGATCATTCTGAATCTCCCAGTGACTGCCACCGTCATGGTGAGTATAACAAAGTAAAACGTCCTTTAGATCAATATTACCCAGGAAAGAGGGAGCAATTTCTGAAAGCTGCTGGTATCTGCCTAATTAACATGCTGCAGTGCTTGGAATAAGCTTCTTTTAATTGTGAATGTGTCTCCATTTCTTTAGTAAACTGCTGCCACTAAAATAAAATTATTTATTTTATTTACAAACAGCCCAGTGAAGGCACGGGGAATCTCACTGTGAATGCATGTGGTCTCAAGTCCTTTGCAAGTCTACATGGACTGATAACTCTTCTGCTTGGGCTTGCTTTGATGCTCCTTGGGATTTTTCTGCTGAAGACAATAGTAGAAAGAGTTGAACATCTCAATTGGTTGCCTTTTCAAGAGCTCAGTTTAACTAAATTTAGTTTTTTTAAACCACTCATAGAAGGGAACTTTCCTCACACTTCTATTCATTGTTTAATGAAGAAATGCTTCCCTATCACCTACTCTGTTCCTGGTGCTTGATTGGACACTTGGGTCAGTAAAGGTAAATCAAAATAAACCCAGTGCCTAACGCCACGGGACCTTGTGCTTTTCAGTCTTCTCTCTTCATGGAATATTTAGCTTTTAGTCAAAAATGAAATTAATGTATAAGAAATATTATGACTGACATAATTCAATAGTTAATGACACATCCTAAGTATAACAAGTTAATCATCACTGGGATATAAATTTCTCATTTTCTCTTTCTTCTGTCTTATTACTCCCCTGTCCTATGTTAAACACTCTATGAGTCTTACATTTATTGTCAGAGAAACATTGGATAATTATTTTTCTCAAAGACGGTAAGAAACGATAACGAAAAGTGAACTCTTTGCCAATCTTATAAACTAAGTGGAGATCCTAGAAACAACAACGGAGAAGCTGGGCGCGGTGGCACACGCTTGTAATCCCAGCATTTGGGAGGCTGGAACAGGAGGATCTGGGTTCACGGCCAGCCTCAGCTGCTTAGTGAGGCCCTCCGCAACTTAGTGAGACCCTGTTTCAAAATAAAGAATAAAAAAAAGAGGCTAGGGGTATAGCTCGGAGGTAGAATGCCCCTGAGTTCAATCCCTAATACTGCAAAAAAAAAAAAAAAAGAAAGAAAGAAAGAAAGAAACAGCAATGGACTCCATCAAAGAAAACCAGAGCTGGATAGTAAGGCAGTGAAAGAAAGGTTTATTAGAAGCTAGGTCCATTGGGAAAAAGAACTCATGACAGACCTAGATTTGATTCTAAATGTAGCATGGATTAGTGGGGATGTATAACCAAGAAGTAGGATCATGTAGGTGGGAAGAAAATCACTAAGAAGAAACAAAAGGGGTGAGGGGATTCTGGCTAAACTGACTTGACAGAATTCTTACTGAAGGCAGTCCAGGGTGATCAAATATCAAGAGATAGTAGGAGATGAGAAATTTACTCTAAAAAATCATTTAGATCTTTAAGGGCGGCTTTCTAGGTCATTGTATTTAAATTATAAATACAGGTGAGATATTGGAATACAGCAACCCAAATCTGTGTGGAAAAGCTAGGAAGACTCTAAAGATAAGTAATCTTTCCTTTGATTCAATTTTGCTAACAATATTTCTTTAAAAGGTGTGCCTATGAAAGCCAATGTGATTGAACACTGTTTCATGGTCTATAAAGGGAATTTGTCTGCCTTCTAATTTCTCTTCCTCATGGCCTGAAGATGAACAGCCATGAGTAATGTCCATTGTGGACTGAGTACTAAGAAACCATACTGTTTCTAAATGCATTGTAATAGAAAATTCCACTTGAAAAAAAAAAAAAATCACAAGGCAACCTAAAACTGTAAAGCAATATTAAAGGCATCCAGAAAGAATAATGTTGGTAATTTCATTTTTATGTAGCACTTATCTGTATAGCATGAAAAGCAAATTGTCTTAGTATTGTCTGAAAAAAACTTAAAAGAATAAAGGAGAAACATTCTAAGCAAAAGCGAGCCCTATTGAGGACATTCACAATGAGAGTTGCTAATCCTGATGGGATCTGCTCTTTTCAAGGTCTGCAGTATTTTGACTTTGGTTGCAAGAGGTAAGAAAATAAGAAGAAGATTATGCATTTACATATGAAATAAAAGTGCAGCCACCATGCCTTTCTTTCCTTCCTGGGACTTCATACAAACACTCCAAATGCAGCCATCAAAAGGAAGACATTTTGGTGTAGGGAGAAGATTTGTTTTGAAAGAAAAAATATCAGTTTGTAGTTTGCAAGAAATAGACTCTACATTAGTTCTTCTGTCTGAACAAAAAATTACCAAAGTTATGTTGCATTGAACAAAGACAGCAAGGCAAGCAAAAGAGGCCCACCAGGTATCTCTTAATGGCTCCAATTGTACCTTGACATTTTCTTTTTCCCAATAAGAAATTTTAACTTTTTCTTCTTCCTCTAAAAATCCTTGGTCATACATAGTTGTATCAGTGGTTTCCGTTCAACACTTTGCCTCTTTAGTCTCAAAATTCACCAACTTTAAATCAATTTTCAAAACCTTTCCCATCAAATAACTAAGTTTTTAAACTCTTTCTTCTAACCAATTGGATATTTTTCTCCCAAATAGTTCTCACTACAGAACTTCTCACTTGCCTGGCCATCCTGTCAAACTATGTTTCTAGAATTATTTTCTAATAGTTCAAGTACAATGCATATTTTTTCCCACAAAGAAATTACAGTCCATTTAAAGACTAGTTAGCCACTAGTAATGACACCACCAACTAGTAAATTACGCATCCACCAAAGACTTTCTAAGGATAGCGTTTACTGTGTAACTGAGGTAATCAGGGAGGTCTTTTATTAAGAAGAGATGCATATAATTGGGTGTTAAAGAGGAGATTAGAGAAAGAAGATATTCTAGGCGAAATACAACGTAAGTGATAGCTGTAAGGGCCAGAAGCAGCAATGACATCAATACATTATATTCTAAAAATAGTAAGACAATTTGGCTAAAAGCAAAGATTTTTCTAAACTTTCCTAATCATGGAGTTTTACCACACCTCTTTCAGGAATGTTCAGGAAGAGGAATCACCAGACAGAAATGATTACGACTTAAGGGAATTTAGTAGGCCAAAGAAAATATTCCTTATTTCTATGAAATATTTCTGTATTTCAGAATCTCTACAGGCCAAGTGAGAGCCACAGCAAAGACCTTATGTATTGCAAATTTTTCCTGATCCACTGGTAGCAATCACGAGGGATGAAAAAGGACAGGGAAGCATCACTACCAACTCTACTGTTGGTGGTTTTAAGGACTAATTAACATAGATGGCTTCCTTTATGGTAGGCTACAGTGTTACTTAGCTATTTCATAGACTTGATTCATTCTTGCAATGACCCACTAAGTTTGTAGGAAATTGAAAAAATAAATTCTGTACTTAGATCTACATAAAGCATAATTTAATATCTCTACTAATAAAAACATGACTCATCCTTGGTCACCCTGGTAAAAACAGCAGAGGCGAGGTTCTAAGCCTGGCCTTGGGACCTCACAAGTGCTCTGCCACCAAGTCCACCATCACCAGTGAAATTCTGAGACCTGGTTAGCACCAATGAGGCCACAACTGTTGCTGACAGCAGGTTGTTCCCTAAATCATACTACCCATGGCCCTATCGCAGAGTTGAGTTAAATCATCCCAATTTATTACCATTTAAGTAAAAATGCCACGATCGACTTTTGTATATTCCATACTGTCACCATGCCCTTTAACTTGGCTAATTCCATGGCACATTCATAGCATTATTTAAAGGAGGCTAAATTGCAATAATTCCTCACCATTGCAGAGAAATGAGAGCTTCACTGTTTTATAAGCACTAGAGATTTTTTAAAATATAAACACCTGGAAACATAAATATAAGTGTATTTCTACCTAGCAACCTGATCGATTATGATCATGCCCATATACAAGAGTCACCCTCCTCCCCCTCTTCCTCTTCCTCTTCCTCCTCTCCTTTCCTCCTCCTAGTCATCCCTCCCCCCCTTCCTCCTCCTCTTCTTTCTTCTTTATACTTCAACATGCTACAGTTCACAGAAGTAATGGTTAGGAAACTACTCAAGTCACTGCGACTTTGCAAGATGATAAAACAACCTCAGGTTTTTGGAAGAATACTCCAACAGACAGCAGATCTCCTTATCTGAGCTTGTACTTTGTGGTCTACATAGCAAGGTCAGCTCTGTCTATAAAATTATGCATGAAACACACTCGAGTTAGCCCTCTGACCACAACTGGGCTGTTCTATGGAGTACCATCAGAATTTCATAGCCAAGGCAAGCCAGGGATGTTTTCCCTCTCAAAAATCCAAACAATCATTTGAGTGAGAAAGAGAGAGAATGGTGGACTCCTAATTAAAGTTCGAAGGGTTTCTTAACTTTCTTAAAGACTAATAGCATAACTGAGTGATTCTAAAAGAGGATCATTAATTTCCCTTAATTTCAAACTAAATCTCAAAGTATATTTTATTCATATTCAGAAAAGGATAAATGGAAGATCAGAAAAGCAATATTGCAGGCCTCCCCAGTGCCCAGCCCCAGAGGGAACAGCCACACTGCATTTTTTATGTCAGTCGACCTTTTCCTCTTAGTATTCATGAAAACTTAGCAAATAATCACACTGAATTGATTTCAGGGACATACATCCTTTGCTTTCTGCCCGACTTGCGCAGTTCAAGCATGGTTATCTGACACAGGAATGCCCTTTCATTCTGTCTTCAGTAAAAGCAACTGTACTGAACAAGTAAATGAGCGACCTGATGAAATGGCCCTTCCTGGTCTGCCCTCGTCTTGCTATTCATCTTCCTCCATCCACGCAGGGCTCTTGTTCTCCTTCAAAGCAAGCTCCCAGGCTATGGAGGAAAATTTAGGTGCAATGAACAGAAACCACTTCACTTGTTAGACAAGAGGATATTTAAAGGGCTGAAAAATGGAAAGTTAATGCAAGATACTACTGGGACTCAGTAAATCACCTTTAAGTTTAACATCTTAGACGTCTTATCAGACATCACGCCCCATGTTTATCTCATGCTTTTCTTTCTATTATTCATGAGCTTCATGATGACTCTGCTAGCTGAGAAAAACAAAACATTGCAGTGCATGGTGGAATCCAGCTATTTGTTTGCACTTTATAAGACAGACGGCTAAGAGATAACTCTTTCAAAGGAAGGCAAGACAATCAAATGTCATGGGCTTGAGATAAGCCAGCTGGCACTATCAGCCACGCCAGGCAGGCTACCAATTTATAATTCAAATGTTGGAATGTTTATCATTAGACTGTCCAACTTCCTGGGGCAAACATTTATTGTTTGCCAGTGATAGGAGCCAAAATGTTATTATCTTCTGCTTGGGGTCACAAAAGAATAAAAGGCTAGGCAATATATCTTCCTGGCAAACTCTCCATTTGCCCACAAAGGGCTTCATGGTGAGGTGTCCACCTGCAAATAAATATGATGGGCTGTGACATGAGGTGTAGTGTAAGGTTTCATTTACTTTCATGGCCAAGAGGCCTGGGATTCCTTTGACTAAAACCATTTTTTTTTCAGGTGCAATTATCTGCACTGCTTTTTCTAAAGTGGGTATGCATATGTGTGGATTGGTGTGATCCTTTCTGTACCATATTAAGAGGTGTTGACTTGCTTTCGCTCCGCAAAGCAAAGACTAGGTAGGTTCCAATTTTCACCAGATTACTTGTGAATTTTCATGGCTTGGGATGGCAAAGTGGGTAGTACCAGGTGAACCACTGGGTTTTAGAGACACCAAAGTAGATTTAAAGAATATATAGTTCTTAGAACAAAGATTCCACATGTAGACCATTTTAAAAATTACCAATTTTTTCAATCTTGGCCTACTTTTGAATTTTGTCCCACCCTATAATAATCACAAAATTCAAATTTCTACAAAGCTGATTAACTGCAAGAGGAAGAGAGAACTGCCATCCACAGTCAAAAGCACAACCCCAGGTGGGAAATAAGGAGACCAAAAGAAAACAGCACGTCAGGCAGTTTGGAAGGAAAATCCAGGAAATTCAATACTCAACTGTTAATTTTCACATGAATTTCTTATATTGTTTTCTTTTTTGTCTCTAGCCAGCTGTGCTTTTTAATAGGACAATTATTTGCTATTCAGATGTATTCCAATTATTTCTTTAAAAAAAAAAAAGCTTCTATAGGATTATCAAGTTTGTCTATTTGAGAAATTTTCTTTTCACTTTTTATTGCCCCATGTGCAGCTACAGTGTGATTTTGATTATGTAGAATCACATTATTCATGGTTATTAAAAGCAATCACTTAGCAAGTAAAGATACAGATTGTTTATAGCATTACTTCAAGTAGAAATCATGGGAACTGAGTCAACGACATGAACTGAAAATTGGGTAGTCAGAAGGTCACAGGATACGTAGTTTCCAGAGGTCTGGACAGAAGATAAGGGACTCACATCGGAACATCCAGGTCAGTCACAATGAAGTGTAGTTTAAACTGCCTCCACCGAAGGCAAGTGTACAAAATGCCAACAAGGCCTCCAGCTGCTCATTAGCTGTGAATACTCTGGAGAGGACAACTAGGAGCTGTTACTTTTGTTATTACTTTATTTTATTATGATACTAGGGATTGAACACTAGGGGTATTCTACCTCTGAGCTACATCCTCAGCCCTATTTTATTTTTATTTTGAAAAAGGATCTCACTAGATTGATGAACACCTCACTCTTAGCTGAGGCTGTCTTTGAATCTGCTATTCTCCTGTCTTAGCCTCTCAAGTACTGGGATTACAAGTGGGCACAACCATGTCTAGCATGTTATTACTTTAAAGAACCAAAAATATGGCTCTCAATATAATGCATACTGGAGGCATTGATTTATTCAAAGCATTTTTAATGTAAACTATTCATACTTTTGGTATAAAGCACTTGGAGAGGGGTGTGTGTGTGTGTGTGCTTCTTTGAAAGTTCTTTAATGGTAATATTCTCCATTAGTATACCTGGGCCTCTTCTATCTGGAAGAACAATCAATGGGTAAAGACACTTGGTGAATTTCCTGTCTCCAAAATGTAATGAAGGCCATCATATTTGCTTCTCAACATTCTCTTTTAATGAGATTATTTATGCATGTGCAAAAGTGACTTTCTCAGCTTCGTTTTTGCCTCTTTAGATTCAAAGAACAGAGTCCCTAAGGTGAACAGCACAATGATACTACACTGATTACAGCATGCTTATCTACTCCATGAGTCACCACATTCTCTAGATGAGTCTTATGCTTTCTGCTTTTAAAAGTGTCCTGGAAAAGTCAGGTTAAATCATAAACACCTCTTCATGCTTACCTGGAGAGAAGCAGGAAGCAATTTGCCACCACAATATTCTGGGAAATAAGGGAATGACCCACTTCTCACCAAATCTAATGGTGCCTTTTCAGACCTCATTCTTCTTGACCTTTCTCAGCACATCGAGACTGTTCACCTTCTTCTTTCTGATGTTTGTCATTCCCGGAGTTCTCCTCCCTCCAAACCCCAGCTGCTCCTTTCTCCACAATGCTCAAGGACCTCACTCCCCTCCCTGCCCCCAGATGTGCACTCTCCCCAAATCCAATCTTCAATCTAACACTCTTCTCTTGCACCCGAAGAAAGTCCATCCTTAATTTAATCTCAGTGACCACCTCTGTGTATGTGAAAATCAAATCTTTCTTGACAACTCATCCTTCACCGAATCCTAGGACTGCATCTGTATCTTCCTTTCTCATAAATCCTCCAGTAAGAAAGAATGGGGTTGTCATTTTTAGCAAAAACTATGTTCCCAAATGATTGGCTTCCCAGGTGTTGCTTTGCTGCAGACCTCCAGTAAAATGTCCGTGACAGAGAAATTAGCCAAAAGAGAAGCATTAAAACACCAGTTTCACGTGTGAGCAGTTATATTTTTGTTAGCATTCGATATGTCTATTTTTTTAATCAAAATTACTAAAGACTCCTGGGTAATGGAGATATTTTGGTGTCTTTGCACTTTTTTTTTCCACATGGGACACATGCCCTGAGACTGCCTATGTCCTCTCCTTGACCTTAAAATCAGGATTTCAGTCTAAAAATATGGTCTTTTATAGGGAACAGTGAGCACAGAGGTTGCCTTGACAAGAAAGCATTCTACTTCTATCATAAATTAGAGATCACTCTTAAGAGAACAGAGTTTAAACTATAGCCACACCAGCCCTGAAAAGGATCAAATGATCCTTTCTGTATCACCTGCCTTTTATCGCCAGGAACTAGGAGTTTCAGCAAATAACCAACACAAGAAAGCGAAAGTTTAGTGTACTGCTGTACTAAAACAGATCCCAAATGCCTATGTTTTCTTCTGAGTTCTAGTTCTCTCATCTTAAGTCAGGAAATTCTCTCAGTACACACAGATGTCAAAATATTGCCCTTTAATATACATTGAATTCTTATCAGCACATTTATTTTTCAGACTAAGGATTAAACACAGGGGCATTCTTAGGGCTATACACCCAGATCTTTTTTATTTTGAAACAGGGTCTTGCTAAGTTGATGAGGCTGGCCTTGAACTTGCTAGACCCCTGTCTCAGTCTCCCAAGTACTGGGATTATAGCTGTGAGCCACCATGCCCAGCTTCTAATCAGCAAACTTTTAGTAAGTAGGTGTTAGGAACTCAGAAATAAATATGCCCAGTACCGCAAAAAAAAAAAAAAAAAAAAAAAAAAAAAAAAAAAAAAAAAAAAAAAAAAAAAAAAAAAAAAAAAAAAAAAAAAAAAAAAAAAAAAAAAAAAAAAAGAAATAAATATACCCAAACTCCTGCAGGTGGAGACTGTTACCCAGGACTTCACTGTTAGCCACAATTCAGTGGTTCTGTCACCCTGGAAAAGTGACTCAACTTCTGTGCACCCAGCTTACTCTTCCACTTGAGATGGAGACAAGAGCGCCTATGCTATAGACAGGGCTCTTCCCAAGATGGAAAGAGGTAATCCATAAATTTTGAATAATTACTTTATCTACCTCTGGAGGCTATTGTGAGCACTAAATGAATGGAGACTTGTAAAACAAAGAAAACAACCCCTGGCACACAAGACACATGCAGTAAATGTTAATCCTTACCGTCTTCATCATTTCCTAGTATCATAAGGCCAGTGAAAGTTTAACAAGATCCAATCCCAGGAACACAGAAGGCAAGCATCCCGAGGTGTGCTGTGACATTGATGTTCACTGCCTAAACTCTGCCTGCAGGAGTCCAAGGGAGGTGACGAGTCACCCTTAGACAATGATACAATGAGCCCAGTGTTCCAGGCAGACAGGACAGAAGAGGTAAAGGACAACCATGTCCCGGAGGAGAGGGAAGAAAAAGGACACCCGTTAGTACTGCTTATAGATTCGAAACCCATGGAAGTACAGATGATGAGCCCCATTTTCCAGGCCTCAAAAGTGGGGGCCTTTCTTCTGGAAGTATCAGGACACAAGCCAATAACACAATCAGGTCATTCTGCACCAATATAAAGGACTGGAGGAATCACGGCCGCAGGCAGAAAGCTCCCCTAGGAAGCTGTGCAGTGACCACACATGAAGGTAGCCTGGCCTAAGCTGATCTCGGCTGAGAAGAGGGAAGCCAGGCTCCCAGATAAGCACCAGCAGACAGACACTGGCAGTATGGGCCTGAGTCAGAAGTCCAAGCATGCCTACCCAACCCTCTCACCCTGTGTCCTGGGACTAGCATGTAATCCCTTCAAAAGCTTCTGTCCTAGAGTTTGGGTTGACAACTCTGGAGGAATTCTTATTGTTTTGCCTCTCAATGTCACCTGGCCTTCTGCTCACCAGGCATTTCAGATTCTCTCCTTGACCTTTATGGTAGCCATTTTGATTACAATGTGGTGTGGAGAGGTTCCTCTTTGATCTTGCCCTTTGCAGGAAAAGTGGATGGGGCTATGTTCATGTAGGAAGTTATCAATGCCAACCTCAATAATATGTATGGAGAGAGAGAAGGAGTGGGGTGGGATCCGGTGGGAAACACATCACACACCAAACACTCCAAGAGTATATTTTTCTATCACTCTGAACCTCATTATGATGTCTGACTACAATGCAACAATAAAAGTACGCTTTGAAAAAAGAGTTTCTCTCCTATAAAAGGAAGTGTTAGCGGACACAGCATAAAACTGTTACAAGGTTTAAGAATCATGTCATTTGCAGGGAAATGGATGGAACTGGAAAATATTATACTAAGTGAGATTAGTCAGTCACAAAAAGTAAAAAATCATATGCTCTAGCATGCGGAAGCTAGGGAGAAAGTGGGTCATAAGAGGGACTCTAGATGAAGGAGAAACATTATATGAGCAAAGAAGGTGACTTCACTGAAGGTGATGGGGGAAAGGGGGATACCCTAATGCACATGATGTACTTTTACAAACATATCAAAGTCAATCACTAAACTGAACTTGAGAAGGAGGGAGGGTGAGGGAGTGGGGTGGGAATTGGGGAAAGGTTAACTGAGAAATGTGTGCATGTATGCCTTTACCAGCTTGTACCTAACAAAGATGTATGATTATAATGCATCAATTAAAAAAATACTGTTACAAGGTTTAAAACATATTATGTGCATGGCAATTATTTCAATCTTAGAAAGTCTACATAGACATGGAGTTTATATTATCTCCAAAGTCATATTTTATCCCCAGAATTAGGGATGACTGCCTTACGAATCAGAGTTCCATACTGCTCCAATATTAGATGACTTTCTCATGCCGAGCTATGAATTTGTTTTGTTGTTTTTTAGAGGAACCCCTTGCTTTGAAGGCTCTCTTATTTTCACTTCCCACTGGCTTGTGAGGTGCTTCTGACTCCAATGCACTACACTCATCCTCAGGAGTGCAGGTCAGTCTTTCTGCAACTCCCTTCTGACCTTGATTGCTATCCAGCTTCTAATCAGGCCAGTCAGCAGAGAAAACACCATATAAAGTCTGAGCATAGAGAATCCATCTACATGTACTAAACAGTTGATACATAAGGGTAGAAAGATAAAAAAAAAAAAAGTTACAAAAGACATTTCTTACTCTTTTACTCATTGTGCCCAAAGCAACAGGTGTCCAAATGGTAAGAATCATTATCATTTGGGAAATAGTCCTTCACAGCTTTTTGTGGTGACAGATATTTATAATTCCTCTGTTATTGTAATTATTCCCAAAATGCTCATTTTGGGGGGATGGAACAGCAATAATGGACACGAACAGGTATGATGGCAACAAAGAGATGTTTGTAATTTTATTTAAAAATGTTTGCTTGTCAATGTGAATCTCTCTGTATCAGCCATATGTCTCTTAGCTCACACCTACATGTCACTTCTCTGCTCAATAAGGCAGGAGCTGGGAATCCACAGGTATTTCCCAGGTTCCCTGGTCATCTCACTTCCTATTAGACACTGAGAGTAGGAGGCAATAACAGGAGAACAGAAGCTCTTTCTGTCTCTACCTTGTCCCTGGCTGTATGTCTAGAAGTCACTGTATAGCCCTCATTCCCCTGAGGGCCCAGCATAGCCTGAGAAGTTCCTCCTCCTTGGTCACTGGGGCACGCTCCCTCATGGTGCCTCTCTTCCATGGCTTCATCCACCCGAGTGAATCCACAAGTTCCAGCTGTGGGCAGCGGCAACTCTTACAGGTTCCAACACTCCATGTGCAGTTACTCACAGTATCCAGCATACAAGCTTTAGATTCTGAACACTATCACCACCTTTCCTTTCTTCTCTGGGATCTGTGGATAGTGGTAGCTTCTCCTCATGTTTCAAGTTCTGGGTTATCTTGTTCCCCACTCTTTGTTCTTTTGGTGCTACTAATATTTTTTAGTTTCCCCTTTGATTAAGTTCTCTCTTTGTGGCATGTGTAGGTTTTTATTTCTTTTAACAGACCCTGACTTATACACCACTCAGTACAGTGGTGTTCCCGGGAATCGTCACTCAAAGCTAGAATTTTGGTATTGATCTGTGGACTTCTTTGAGACTGAATAGAGTTTTCGCTTTACTAGCGATGAGATATAGATGCCTAATAAACAGTTTTGAAGTGGCATTATAATTACTTAATTTACCTCTGGTTACTTGAGATAAAAATCCTACTGAAGGTATACCTTTGGGAAACCAAGTGACTACTTCATCTAACTGTAACTTTTAGTAGTGATGGATCAAAGGACCATGGTGTGAGGTAGTTACTAGTTAATGCTCTGAAGATACACAGAAGAAAAATGATAAGCTCAGGGTTTAAAATTTTCAGTTCAAAGTATGATCAGAACCAGAAACTTTGAAATTACTAGAAGATGGCCTAGGAGAAACTCTCCAACACATAGGCATACGCATAAAGATTTCCTCAATAAGACATCCAAAGCTCAGGAAGTAAACCAAAAATCAATAAAAGGGACGGCATCAAACTAAAAAGTTTCTTCACAGCAAAGGAAACATGAGTCTAAAGAGAGAGACTATGAAATGGGAGAAAATCTTTGCCAGCTACTGCTCTGATAGAGTAATAATATTTAGAATATACAAAGAACTTTAAAAAACCTAACACTGTTACCAAATAACCCAATCAAAAATGGGCAATTGAACTGAATAGATACTTCTCAAAAGAAGAAACACAAATGGCCAATAAGTACATGGAAAAAAGGTTCAACAATGGCATACATGCACACAACACTTGGTGTGAGACTAAAAGGGATCCATAAAAGCACATAAAAATAAAATAAAATGTAAGGCTTAAAAGAATAAAAAAATGTTCAACATCATTAGCAATCAAGAAAATGCAAATCTAAACTACACCGATATTCCATAAAACTCTAGTTAGAATGTAATCATCAAAAATACAAACAATAATAAATACTGGTTCAGGTGTGGGCTAATAGAAACTCTTATAGACTGATAGTGGGATTATAAATTAGGATTATAAATCACTATGGCGATTCCTCAGAAGACTAGGAATGAAACTACCATATGGCCCAGCCACACCACTCCTAAGTATCTTTCCAAAATAATTAAAGGTAGATTATAGTTTTTTCTAAAACAAAGTTAGATTATAATTAAATACTGTAGTTAAATATTATAGTGGGTTATCTTTCCAAAATCATTATAGTTAAACACAGTAGTGGTACATGCATATCCATGTTTATAACATGTTTTACAATAGCCAAAATATGTAACCAACCCAGGTTTCCATCAACAGATGAATGGATAAAGAAAATGTGATAGATATACACTCAATGAAAATGTACTCAGCCATAAAAAATGAAATTATGTCATTTGCAGGAAAATGGATGGAACTAGAGAATATTGTGCTTAGTCTCTGAAAATCAAAAGTTATATATTTTCTCTCATATATAGAATCTAGGGAGAAAATAGAAAAAAAGGGGGGACTTCAGATAAATGAAGAGAGAGACCAGGAGAAAAATGGGAGGGATTTGGGGAAGGGAGGTAGTCAGGGAATAAAGAAAAATTGATAAAGGATACGGTTCAAATAGTGTTATGTCCACATACAAAAGTACCACTATAAACCTCATTTAGATGTGCAGGAATCAGGGGCAGTAGGGTGCCAAGTGCTATGTACATGTGTATTTTGGGGAGTACTGGGGATTAAACCTAGAGACATTCTATCTCCAAGAAAAGCTCCTAGTCCAATTTTATTTCTTTATTTAGAAACAGTATCTCACTAGGTTTCTGAGAGCCTCACTACATTGTCAAGGCTGGCTTTGAACCTGCGATCCTCCTGTCTCAGCGTCCCAAGTACTAGGATTACAAACAAGCATGCACGCATGTATCTTTTTATCACTTTAGTCTCACTATGGTGTATAATTACAATGCACCAAGAAAAGTGCAAGAAATAACAAAATTTGAAAAAAAATAATTAAACCCCAGAAGTAACAAATACATCTGACAGCCCCAGTGCACAGAGATTAAAATTGTGCTAGAAATTAAATAAGAAGATGCAGCACAGATTTGAGAGGTGGGAACATAGTGAGCCACAGAGCGAGGAGGAGAGAACAGCTCCTCTCCAGTTTGGATTTGAGAGCAGTGTTGTTGGGGTGCATCGTCAGTCCTTCTCCCCCTTCTTTCTGACAGGACCTTTCTCAATCTTCCTGGGTGGTTGTAATCGGGGAGACAGAAACTTGGGTTTACCAGACACTTGCTCTGTGTTGACCGTAACCTCTAGGTACGTTCACTGTCATCTGTCCTCAGAGGAGAGACTGCAGAGTTGAGAACACCATGGAGTTTGGTCCGTGCTCCATTTTTAGTGGTCCCAGGTTATTGAAGGTGATGGATCATCCGTTATAAATACTGGACTATACACACTCAGCAACTGCCAGAATCTTCTCATTGGTCACCTGGCATAAGGGAAAAAGGGCTGAGCAGGTGTCCCTGGAACAACACCACACTGCCTGCTGCTATTGGATAGTAAGGAAAACAGAGGTGATATCATACAAGTAGAGAAACATGCATTTAATCATACCATGAAAGGCTTGAAAGATGCAGTACCAGTGACTGGTGTTCCATTCCTATAATTCACCTCTCTTATTAATTCACCTCTCTAGTCCAGGAAGAAGGTAATTTGTAAAATAAATTAAATAAAAAATAAGTGATAGTGGGCCTTCATAGGAGAATGAATTGCTTTGTAATTGATATTTTACAAAAAGTTTACTATGGGAATAAAAAGGCCATGTGTGGAATCCTAGTAGCCAGGAAAGCAGGTTGCCCCAGTATTTCCCTGTTGGCTTTGAAACTCATATGTACTCTCAGAAAATTGGCTCTATGACAGTACTGCCAGAAGTCTGAAAACTATCTGTCTCAGACTGTTTGGCCCGCCTGCTGGCTTGCTGTACATTTTGCTGTCTGGAGGAGAAGGGAATATGGGAACAAATGAAGGAGGAAGGAGAAGCCTGTGTTCGGCCCATGCCGGAGTTTCCAGAGTAGCTGCATCTCTGTGATCCAAGCACGATCCTGGCCTCACAGATCCACTCATGGCCCAGCTCTGGCTTCCGGCCTCAGTACACCATGCAGCACCTGCAGTACACCGAGCATGCCTGTGAAGTCCACCAGAACCATTCTCTTCCCCCCACACTGAGGTCCCTCCTCCTTGGGTTACTTCCCTTATCTTATTCCAATCTTTGATCCACCCAACACTTTTGCAACTCCCCTATCTTAAGCTGGCTCTGTTTGAAGTACATGATGCGATATGCATTTTGCCGATTGGACTCTGGCAAACACTGCACCCTTTTTAAACCTGTGGAGATTGTGCATACACACCCCTTCCCAACCCATTCTCTGCTCCCGCTGCACTTCCTGCTAGCCCACGCCAGCCAGGCTGTGTAATGAACTCCCACAGCATCCTCCCTCTTGACACCACCTTTGCTCTCCATTTCCACTGGGAAAGAATTAAAACATAAAAACGCTGCGGTTGGAGAAGCACACTGGACTTGGGCCACACCATCCTCATGACAGAGGACGTTCTCCACACTCGCCAGCTGTCACTGTCCTCTGTGGGCACTGCAGATGTCACCTGGCCAAGGATAGGAACTGTGTGTGCATGCGCGTCTGTGCTTCCTCGCCACATTTTCAGGGCTTAGTTAACAGTATTGAATGGAGAGAGGACTGACGTGTATGTTTACAAAAGCAGTTTGTGCCGCATCGCATTAAGGTAGCCCTCATGCAAACCGCTGTGGTTTCCTAGGAGTTAATGCGACCAGCAAAGGTTAGGGCTCAGGCCTTTCCGTTCACATGGGCACTGAGTCCAGGTCTTCCTGTGGGGGGAGGTGCTCTGAGAAGCCTCCCCAGATGTTTCAAAGTGCTCAGTCAGAGCCTTACTTGCTGTGACTTGAATACACAAGAGTTTCTGCTTTACTGTGTTTTAATACATTAGCCCCAAATCATAAATGTAGATCAGGGTGCAGAGACATACATGCACACCGCACTTGGCGAGCTTCCCCTCAGCTCCCTGCAGTATCTCTCCAATGCACAGTATTTCTGTGTGCACTGCAAATAATTTTGACACATGTGTCTAATATGTCAATTAGTGTTCATATATTTGAGAGTGCAGTCAACGTTTAAACCATCAGAAAGCACAGAAACGCAGTTGAGTGGTGTCTAAAAGATTTCACCCAGCTTCCTCCTGAAGCACAACGGTATTTCACTTTAAGAACCAATAAATATTTTAGAATGGCATTTCATTTGTTTTACAATGACATTTGGTATTAGAATGAAAGAGCTGGAAAGAGAAATATAAAAAGGTTCCCTCCACTGCTCGCAGGATGCCTTATATTTAGAGACCCAACTGATTTATAATGTTCATAAGAGTCATTTTAAATCATTACCAACTGCAGTCAGACCTGAACCAGCAAGGCAGAGGTGAAGTCCACAGAATCTAAGCGACACAAATCTAGGGTGACTCTAAATGGCTTTCAAATTTATTTATTTAGCATTTTCTATTGAATTGTATCTCAGTCTGTGCTATCCATTCTCACTCCATGGGGTGCCCCTGAGACAAGGGCCATTTCACCTATGGGTATGAAATTAATAGTATAGATAGATTACACTATTTTAGTGAAATCACATTTTGAGGATTCATTTGCACTATGTCCTTGAAGGCCCAAGATACTCAGCTGAAGGTCATTCTCAGCAGATCAGTCCTCACGGGACAGAAAGAAATGGCCATGGCAACCGGTAGGATCCCAACAAAGGTGGTGAGAATCTTAAGGCAGTGGTTCCCATGCTGACTTTGTTTATATTGCCTTGGGATGTTCTACCTCACCCATTCTTTAGTTTCTCAGAGTAAAACAGAATGGTGTGACAGCTTTGAGTGAGTGCAGAGCTAAGAAAGGCAGGAGGAAACCGAGTCACTCTCCTTTCTCTTCTCCCATCACAGTCCCAGGGCTAGAAAAGTACAATCTACAGAGAGGCTCTCTTTTTTCTGCTGGGGGTCTCTACCCTGAAGTGCATGGCCTGACTTCCCTAAACTCTTTGGTGCTCACCTGGTCTGGGGCTTGACCATAAAAGAAAATAATATGGCATCTGGAGAACAGAGCCATTACAAAAGAAAAACATTGTATTGGAAATATAGAATTCAACGAATAACAATATTATAACAGATAGACCAACTGAGAACCTGAAATTAGCTAATATATAAATTAGCTGGGCATGAAAGACTATCAATATGAAAGTGATCAAAGAAACCCAAGCAGACGTATTACATGTGCAAAATATAATAGTTAAAACAAGAACACAGCAGGTGGAGGACTTTGAGCTCCACTTGGATCCTGTCTGGATTTGTGTGATATTTTTAGACATGACACAAGACTCAAGATGCCTATATGGTGGAGCTCATGTTCTTGCCCTTCTACCACCAACAGAAGAGTATGTGTGGGGTAGGCCACTGATCCCAAGAGAAACATGAGAGGCCCCAAGAACAGAGAGACCCGGCTGACCCACAGAGACATGACTGAAAATAAATCCTTACTTTTATATGTCATTGAGAATGTTTCATATATGTACCTTCATTAAGGCAATATACGACAATATAAACAGCAAAAGGGATACAGCTAAAGGATGGATTAACAAATTGGAAAATGAGATTCAAAGCTCATTGAAATTCTAAATATTAATTTTATCTACATGTTTAGTTATTCATAGGTATATGTGTACATATATAAATATATCAATCAACAGTAGAGAATTTTAAGACCAAATTGTAATTGCAATATTGAAAAAGTGAAATGAATAAATATAGGATTCAGAAGAATAGTTTCTAAGGTAATGATCTAAAATTTTGAATAGTAAGACAAAGGTTTTTTTTACATTTTTAAAATAATAGTATACAAATCAAAGAAAGTCATTGAATCTATAATTAAGATTATGATAAATTTCTTTGTTCCTAATGTCAAATTAATAAGGCAAAAATAATTATTAAAAGCAGCATGTGAAGACAGATTTACAAGAGGGTTCTTGAGAACTAAGCAGAGTTTAAACCAATTTCACAGGAGTTATAGACAGAGAAGGGATTATCAGGATAAAAAACATTGCTTGGATGATTAGCAAGGCAGCAGGATGGGTGGAAAAAATGAAATATGCACCCAAAGAAAGGACTGGAAATGAAGGATTCACTGTAATCTTCAGGGTAGAAGATGGTACAGACCTAGATTAGCTTGGCTATAGTAAAGACAACATAGGATTTGGAATACATTTTTAAGAAGGACTTAATGAAGCTTGTTACATTAGTGATTGTAATATATAAACATGAACATAGAAGATTAACAATGGCATTGAAAATAGCAATTTGAGAACAAAAACCCATTTTTTTTTTCCGAGGACAAGTGAAATAATTAACTCACACAGAAAGTGATCTTTCAGGAAAGTAGGATAATTTATTCCACCAAATCCAGGTACGCAGGTTGAATGAGTTTTACTTTTTAATCAGTTTCTGATATCTCTGACTCCTGCTAAAACCAAATAAACATCTGCTGAAATATAGACGGGATGGCTCATGTCAATTCCGCCTCCTGGATGGCCAGTTGCAGAGTATTCTGAAAAGACCACATCTTAAATCCAACATTTTTTATCAGCTAAAAACACCAACTCACATCTTCCTGCTAGGTGAAAACACACACACTGTATACCACAAATGAAAAACACTGAGTCTTCTTTTTAATTTTTCATTTATATTCAGTAACTATTAGAGTGTCTTCCTCATGTCAGATATCTGAGGTCATTGTTAATTCTTTGTTTCATGACAAGGTCCTTCTTTTAGGAAGTTTTATATGCCTAATAATTCTTATGGGGGGAAATGTCCCTTAAACATTTTAAATAAACATCCAAGTATATCATATTTTTATGTTATTGTTTATATCTGCTAGAATTCTTCAGTGATATTTGAAGGAAATTTTCTTCTCCATCCACTAAAATCCATTTCCTTCTTATCTAGACTGATTAAAAATTGTTCAGAACACAAGGAAATTAATAGAAAATTATTGTAAAAGTACAATCATATGGTAACATTTCTTATCATGCTGAAATGTTACTAAAAATTGAATATAGTTATAGAAAACTGTAGGACCTAGTATACAGGTTTTATAAAAAACCTATGACCTAGGGTACCTCCTTGTTCCTACTCTAGGCTGATTCTGAAATCCTATCTATGTAATAACTATTAAATGGTCAGTGAGCTCATTTGAGAAGCATGGATGTTCTTCGCATTGAGAAAATATTCCAGTAAGAGCCCTTAATTAACACTCGGGTGACTTCAGATAAATGTCAATCAAAGTTCTCTTCTTTTTCATCAAATACTGTCATGTAGGCCTCAGTAAGGAAAGGGAGGTCGAGGTTCTCAGTGACCTTCTCAACAGCTGGGCTAGCTTTCATGAGATACCTCATTAGTGCAAACAGGCTGATTGACAAGGTTACCCCAAACCAAGAGGCAGGCGCCCAACAGATCATTTGCATATTATATTAATGACATTCAGCACACCATTTGGTGTTCCTAGGGGGACAGAAGAGCGAACTGTAATTTTCACAATCATTAATTGTTAAAAGGAAACTGAAGATTCTTATAACCCTTAGGATGACTAAGGAATTTCAATGCAATGCAGAATGGGAGGAAGGCTATGTAACTGAAGCAGGAAGCCAATGGTTTTACTTGCCTTGATCTCTTCATAATGCCTTTTTACTACCTTTATCCTTTAGTATATTTGGAGTTTTTATTCATTCTGTAATGGAAGTAGTAGTTTTAAGTTCTGTTTCCTTCTTTATATAGGGAAACAAATTGTGTATATTGAGCTCCTGTTCTGACCCTTATTAAAATCTCTTATTTTTTCTAGTACTTTATTTTTGTTTTGGGGGTATTGTTTTATAGACAGAGTTTTCACCAGCAAACAGCAATATTTTTACTTCTGCCTTTCTGACCTTAGTGCCTTTTATCTGTGTTTCTTTACTGGCTATGAACTCCAGTATAATGTTGAATACAAGGAATAAGAGCAAAGACCTATGGCTTATACCAAATTTAGCTGAAAATTATCAATATTTCACCCTTAATTCTGATTTTGCTGTCATTTTTAATAGCTGCCCCTTATTCTTTTGAAGTTCTTTTATTCTTTTCATGGTTGTTTTTTATCATGAAGGACTATTGGATTTTACTAACTGCTTTAAGAAATGTTTGAAAAATCATATAATTTTCTCCTTTATGCTGTTAACTAAGTATAAGCTGCTATTCATTTCTAAATGACCCCCTTGGGATTCAGGTCTCTATGTTGGAGATTTCCTCTTTTGGTAGATTTTAACATGGAAGTTTATTCTTTTGGTCTGTATCTAATGTTTATGTACCAGGCAGTAGGACCAAGCTGCAAATCACCTTAGTCTACTCTTTACCTTTGGAGATTCAAATGCTTTTTCAAATCACATTAACTGTCTTAATCAAATTGCTCAACAATAAAACATGCCCATGAAAAGATGAAGCTATATGCGCCACAGCTTTAGTTCAGAAGCTAAGTAAAGAGTGAAATTTCTTAGTGTCTCCTGGAGTCTAATGGGTGGTAACTACATTGGGATCACAATGGTCAAGAAAACAAATGACTTCTACTTCGTCCTTTCTCCAGAGGTCAAAACCATTAAAAGTCACATTCCACTAACGTGGAGGGCATTTTTTCATTTTGTGTTAATTAAATTTCATTATTCTAGGAGCCAAACAGTAAGATTTACTGAGCACTGAGTACAAAAGGAACTTCAAGTCCGGCTATAATTCACATCTTCAGGGCCTCACATTGTAAATAGAAGATAGACTCAACACACAAAATATAACACGGACTAGCACAAAAGGTACACTGCAAATTTGATTCAATATAATGAGAGACTAAGAAATTTTTCTTCTTTCGGGGCACAGGAAAAAATACTGGAAAAGCTGTGACTGTTTAACTACCTTATTTAATTATTTTTAAATGTAAACATGAAATGTTTAACACTGACTAAGGTGGTTAAATATTGATCGATTCTAGTCATGTAGTTTCTGATTTTGAAGCATTATCCAAAACAGATTCAAGATCAGTTTGGAAAGAGGGAAAACAGACCAGGAAGTCTGTAACAGTCGTGTGTGTGTGTGTGTGTGTGTGTGTGTGTGTGTGTGTGTGTGTGTGTGTGTGTGTGTGTTTTGCTGGGTATTGAATCCAAGGGCATTCTACCTCCAAGTTATACACACAGCTCTATTTTGTATTTTATTTGGAAAGTGGTTCCAAGTTGCTAAGAGTTTCACTAAGTTTCTGAGCTGGCTTCAGACTTGTGATATTCCTATCTCAGTGTGAGGGTCCAGAGGCAGAAAGACCCAGTAGCACACAGATGCAACCTTGTCCCACTCCCCAGCTGCATATGAGCACACATCCCATGTAGACATAATTGTTTAAGGTATGCCTGGGCAAAATACAATGTGTGTGCACATGTCATGCTGCTGTGAACATGTGGTATACATGCATGTGCACATGCACCATACACACATGTGAACACAGAACCTGATATAAGGGATGGCCCAAGAATAAAGCTGCCTTTTGTTCTCATGATGGCAGCTGTGTACTTCCTTCATCCTGAGGATCTTACTGCCTGCAACCACAGCTGGCCCTGACCCAGCCGCTGACAATTGGCATAGTTGGCAGGATGAGCCGAGTGCCCCCAATGCTCCTCTGGAACAACTCCAGGAGAAACCACCCACGGTAAAGGAGATGTGGTCCCTGGCCTGCTCATGGTTCCTGGTAACAGCATATCTGGCTGCTGGACCTGCCAGAGGATTGGGATGATGTATGTCCCCAGATGCAAAATGTTTGGAGGGCTCTGGAGATACGAGAGCTGAAGGTGCTGGTGGCCCACAGAGAGGAAGCCGGATGGGTGGCCTGGATGTGCCTGGCATTGTTGCGACAAGTCAGCTATGACTTTCTCCCAGACTAGAGACTCTTCCAGTTAGTGGAGGAACTGAAAGGACTAAAGCCACATGTGGAATTGAGTATTTACTGGTCCCTCCACAATTTGACAGTTCAACATATCCCAGTGACTTTTGGGATTTGGACATTTGCCTCCTAAGCAATATGATATTGATATCTACATATCCCATAGTTGAGTTCATCCTGGTGGTGAAAGTGTTATAGAAATTGAATGTGCAGACAACTATCAGAGAATCCCAGCCATGAGTGTGTGTGGTAAAGACCATCTCTGGAGGAGATCTGCATCATGCTTCCTACAATTCCCCCAAGCCAGGTGGATTCTGAATGTATGAAAGTACAAGTTACTAAAGAGGCATAAGGCAATTGGACAAGCAATTTTAAAGCTAGAAGAGGCCATGGTCATCCACCTGACTCAAAGCCCATTCAATTCTCCCATATGGCCAGTGTGAAAACCTGTCAGTTCCTGGCACATGACAGTGGACTGTCAGGAGACAAAGTGACACCACACCTTGCATGCAGTGGTAGCCAACATCTCGGAGTTGATGGATCATCTGTTGCATGAACTGGGACAGTTCTATTATGTCAAAACTGGGCAAATATCTTTTTCTCCATTGACATTACTCTGGAAAGCCAAGGACAATTTGTTTTTACCTGGAAATGACAACAATGGACCTTTTTGGGATTGCCCCAGGGATATCTGCATGGCCCCACCTTGGGTCACGGTTTGGTGGCATGGGATTTAGCCTCTTGGCAGAAGCCTGAAGCTATCTGGTTGTACCTTACATTGATGTTATAATATTATCCTTTGATTCTCTTATGGAGCTAGAAGCGGCTGTGTGCAGCCTCTGAACTGTTCTCCAGGAATGGGGATGGGCCATTAGTGAAGACAAGGTCCAGGTACCTTGCTTTCCTGTCAAATTCTTGGGATTTACCTGGTCAGGTAAGACAAAGGTGATACCCGAAGCAGTGATAAAGATGCAATTATATCCTCAACTGGGAACCATCAAAGAGTTACAGGTACTGGGTCAATGATAGTGCAGACCACCTACTCTATTAAAGGTTGGCTGAGGTCTTGGATTTGGATGCCCCAAATCCAGGAATACCCCAAACACCTGTGTCAGTTCTTATCTTATGCTCCAAATGGCTCTACAGTTGAGGTCATATGATGGTAGTCACCTGGCAGAGAGGCTGGTCCCAGGGATCCAAGAAACCTTCACTCACATGTATGGACCTTGGAGAGTGTCAGAATTCATATGCTTCTTGTATGAATCCCAGAAAATCCATATTTTTTGAGAACTAGATGCCATGCCTGGCACCACATCACTTCTGCCATATTGCATTGATCAAAGCAATCCCAAGCCCGGCTCTTCAAAACAGGGTGGACATGAACCCTACCTCCCAGGAGGAACAAAGAATTTGTAACCATCTTGAATTTGCCTCATCACCAGACTTTCCTGGGTGCCTGCTTCATGGCCCCTGGAGATGCAAATTGTAGTGTGTGTGTGTGTGTGTGTGTGTGTGTGTGTGTGTGTGTGTGAGAGAGAGAGAGAGAGAGAGAGAGAGAGAGAGAGAGAGAGAGAGAGAGAGAGGATTGAATCCAGGGGCAACCTACCTCTGAGCTATACCCCCCAGCCCTATTTTTTTTAAACAGGGTCTCACTAAATTAAGGAGGGCCTAGCTAAGCTACTGAGGCTGACTGTGGACCTGCTATCCTCTTATCTCAGCCTTCCAAGTACTAGGATTACAGACATGAACCACCATACCCAGCCAGCAAATTTCAGTACTTTAGATTTTCTTTCTAACATAGCTAATCTTTACTAATTCATTTGGCTATTACTTTTAGTTTCAAAATTATTTTGCTCTTCTGTGTATTCTAATCCAAGAAGCAACAGGAAATATAAAAAATAAAAATGTAAGATTTGCAAGGTTAATGAAGGAAGATTACAGGTTCAAGGCCAGTCTAGGCAACTTAACAAGACAGTATCTCAAAAAAAAAAAAATTAAAACAAAATAAAAAGAGTTGGGGATATAGCTTAGTAATACAGTTACTCTGGGTTCAATTCCCAATACTGCAAGAAGAAAAAAGAAAAATGTTAGTAGGCATTTGGTGATTTATAGAATGTCTTTTTTTTTAGTTTAAAAAATGGGCATATTTGTTATCATGCCTTGATTCTGTTATGGCTAATGTACTAACAAGATGAAACTTAGAAATAATTTTACTGATAAATACTTATGTGTTTTCCAGTTCAATAAATAATCACACATCTGCGAGGTAGAATTATCTCTGTTTCATAAATTGAAATCTGAGGCCCATAGAAACTAAGCAACTTTCTCCAGGTCATCCAGCTGGTAGATGTCAGAGCTGGAAGATGCTGCCTCTTTTGTGACTGAGTATATACCTCGCATCTGTGCAATTGAATCACATCAATATTTCAATATAAAATCCTAAAATGACATTCTGTGCCATTTATCCCCATTCTCTGTGAAACTTCAACATTCAATATTCAGAAGTTCTTATGATCATGTATGCACAGTACTTTCTAAAACTCTCAAGGCATTTATATTCAAAACCTCCTACCTGAGCCTTAAGGACATAATAATTTATATTTATGCCCTCTACAACTTGGAGATAATTACCTGGCAGTTGGGCTATTTTATTCTAACTGCTATACTAATGTTCAATAACTACATTTTTGACAATCCGCTGGCATTTCATTAACAAAAAAACCTTAGTAAATGCAAACATCATGCCTATTAGACAGGCCCAATGTAGGCTATTTAAGAAGAATGAAGAACTAATCAACATCCAGGTAACTGTATAGTATCGGTCTTAATATGCCAATTAAGCCCAATAATATAATTTTCTTAAGTCTACAAAATAAGTTTTATCATTTAATGAGAATCACAGATATATTAAATACTGAAATAATGGCCCTTACAAAGCATATTTTCAGTATAATTAGTAATTTTTAACACTGCTGATGCATGAGATTACTGTAAGATTCAATGGATTTGGAGTATAAATCCCTGGACAGTATCTATAAATTAAAAACAAAACCTATAAACTGTCTGATATTTGTATTTATAGATGCATTTAAATAAACAAATAAACAATTTATAGGAATAAGGTTATAATTAACATGAATCAAAGCATTTCTACAATTGGTCCTTAAATTAACTAATGAGAAGCATGGAATAAATTTTCTTGCTATCTCTTAATAAAAACCTTTCAAAAATCATAAAAGCTAATTAGAAAATATTTTTAAAATTAACGAGATCATATCTCTCTTTTAAATCATTCGTTGTTTTGTGTTTTGTTTCTTTTGGTATTAGAGGTTGAACCCATGGACATTCTACTTCTGAGCTATTTTTTTTTTCTTTTTATAGCAGCCCTATTTTTTTTTCTTTTTATTTTGAAACAAATTCTCCCTAAATGACTGAAGGTCTTGCTAAGTTTCTGAGACTTGCCTGAAACCAAAAGCGTCCTATTTCACCCTCTCAAGTACTATGATTACAGGGATGCAATTCAAATTTAGGATGATAAAATTAACCCCTTTAATTCATCCCCTTACTTCAATACTTCATCAGCCAATTACTTCAACATTTTCATACTGTTCCAACTCGACTCTTATCAACCCTTCCACCTCACCTATAAATGGGATGAGCACTCAAAAATTCATACTGCATTGAGGTAGAATATTTTACAAATAAAATAAACACTGAGTTTAAATTTTAATTGTTTTTTGAATATTTAAGAAATGAGCATTTAAAGTAAAGTTGAAATATCAATATTTGTCCTATGAGAACAATTTTTTTTCAAGAAGTTAAGGAGTATCCCTTGGTGATAAATAATGTTTAAGGCAAAATCATTGCAATCGATTCACTAGTAACTCAATATTATTAACATAATTTAAGTTATTAGGTATATGTTTCATTGTTTATGCCATACCTAGTTTGAAAACCTTGAAAGTCTTGTATATTTTTTAAAAAAACTAACGTACTTTTTTTCTGTTCATGGTAATTCAAACTGGTCTCTATTCAGTAGTCAAAAACAGTAATGTTTTATACTAATTCCTGAGTACATTTTTAACTGACAAAAATATAAAAATATATTATGTCATATTTGCATTCAGTGAATTCATTCATCCAACAACTATTTACGAGGCATTTACTCTATATCTGATTCTTTTATGATTTAAATATAAAATAGCTCCCACTCTCAGAGAGCTTATAGTCTCATGAGAAAACAGACAACTGAAAGATATCATTATGAATGTATCATATGACATTACCTAGCAATAAGTGCTATGAAGAAATATAAAGCCAAGCCAGTTGATAGTAACTTGGTGGATAGGGAATTTGATTTATGATGAAGGAAGTAAGGGGATATGCCTTGCAATGGTACAAAAGAATAACAAGGGCAAAACTTTGGTGTGGGAATAAGATTAACGTCTTAAAAGAACTTAAGAAGGTCACACTGGTGATAACATGGAGGAAGAAAGGTAAAAGATATAAAAGATGAGGTCAGCCAGAAATAAGGAACTATGTTACGTAAGACATGATAGAATGAAATGTGGGCTATGGTTTTATGATAAATTACTGAAGGACTTAGAGCAAGGAAGGAAAAGATCTAATTTTAGGTTTAAATGAGCATTCTAGCCTTTATATGGAAAATTAACTTCAGAAAAAAACAGGAAAAAAAACATGTTAAAATGCAACTGAAGGGCTAAGATATCAGCAAGATGGCAGACCAGTAGGCTCAGGACGCCCATCCACTCACACAGGTACCAAATAAGAAGCTACATGTGGATTAATTCCCTCTAAGAAACTGACTGAGAGACTATTGTACACTGGGTGACTAGAAAACTCATACTTTGAAATGGGTAGGAAAAAAACTAAGGCATGCAGGCATAAGTTCGACCACTGGCATAGCACTACATAATTGGTAAGAATTCCACTATCCCTGCTTCTCTCTGATGAACAAGAGTTTTGAGCCACATACCTAGTAGCTTACCATTATAGTTGCTCCTCAAAGGACTGACTACTAGTTTACTTATCTCTGGAGGCTGATGAAGCCTGGCTTCTACTAGTCCCCCAAAACCATGAGAAAAAAAGAGAACTAAGACACAATTTTAAATGGGTATGAGCTAGCAAGCAATGAAGCTCAGCTACCAACTTTCTCCAAGAACTTGCTTCATTGTACATCTAACACCCATACTTTTCTACCTGATCCTCAAGGTTATGACTTTTAACTATCCTGTATCTGGAAGCTGACAGGGCAGGCCACCACCAGTCCCCAAAGAGGCTGAATGAGCATATCTGGAAATAGGATAACTAAACTACATATAAGACATTAAAGATAACTCAAAGCTTTCTGCTTGATCAAGTTTAGTGTTGATGATCCTCATTGCATTTTTTAAAGTTTTATTCATTATATTCTTCAGTTTCAGAATTTCTGTTTTGTTATAATTTCCATTTCTCTATAGAACTTCTAATTTGGTTTAAATATTGTCTTCTCCGGATTTTACTGATTTGTCTCTTTTCTATAGTGCTCCAATATTCCTTAAAACAATTACTTTGATTCTTCAGTCATTTGATAGATCTCCATTGCCTTTGGGTTGTTTTCTAGAATATCATTATCTTTTGGTGGTGTTACGCTTCCTTGATCTTTTATGTTCCTTGAAATCTTCCATTCTGTCTTTTCATTTAAAGAAGCAATTTCTCCATCTGATTGAGATTGGAAGAGAAATGCTTTCACTAGTCAGCCAAGCTATATATTTTAGGCATGCTCAGACATTCTCTACGGATAAGCATACCCAACACATCTTCTTGTATCTTTGGGGGGCTTTTAAAATACACCCAGACCTTCTCTCAATCCTACAAAGCCAGGCCAGGTACAAAGAGCTTTCTAATTGTTTACCTAGGGTTATGTCCTATAACACTCCAAGTCCTGCAGAGTAGAGCTGCCTATCTTTGCAAAACACTTGCATTCTCAGTCAGCAAAAGTGCACTCAAGGAGTCAGCCCACAGATGGGTACCAAAGTGCACAGAGCATTTCGCTTGCTCATGGACTAGTCAGAGGGGTTCTGCAGGTAAGCATCCCCAAGAAACTTAGAAGCCAGCTTTCTGACAGAGTCCAAGCAGTGGTAGTAAGGTCCATGCCTTCCCTTTTCTGCTCCCAGCCTCTCTCAACCATCCAGATGTGCTGGTTCCTTCAGTAGTCTTAGGGAAGTGAAAAACATGTGGGCCTCTTGACAAGCAACCCATGGAAATGGGAGAGCCAGGTCCTAATTCACTTTGCTTCATGGGTGAAAGCAATGAGCTGTGACTCTGGGAGAGTGCCGAGTGGGTAAAGTGAAATTGTTCTTCCTATACTCTGGCTCCAGTGATGTGCTGGAACTTCTCCCCTCTTCTCCATGAATCCCACAAAAGTTCTCTTCCACAGGTGGTGGATGTCAAACTCAATGCTTCATGGGTAAGGGGTTACAGAAAGCTCTTGATACACCACCTTGCTGATATTACACTTCCATTTTTCTTAAGATAGGAGAGAAAATATAGTATGTTTAAATAGTAATAAGAATTGTAGTGCAGAAAGAAAGTGATGATGTAATAAAGAGTAATTTCAGAGAAAATTCCTCAAGCAAGCTAAAAGATGTGGGCTCCAATATCTTTAGTTAAATGCTGCAACAATCCATCCATGGACACATGATGGTGAAAAGAGATTCAATGACACCCACAGAGTGTTGTGACAGTCAGCTTTGTCTCGCTGTGACAATAAGATACCTGAAGAAGCAACTTAAAGAAAGACTTGTTTTGGCTCATGGTTTTAGGGTCTTAGTCCATGGCCAGCTGGCTTCAAGGCAGAAACATCATGGTGAATTGGCATGGCAAAGCAAAGCAGCTCATCTTATGGGAACCAGGAAGCAGAGAAAGGATCCATGGACAAGAAATACCCTTCCAGGACACACCCCCAGTGACCCACTGCCTCCAAATGGCCACCACCTCCTGGATTTTCCATCAGTTCAACTAATGTCAAGTTATTAATCCATTAATAGATTGAAATTAATGGATTAAGTCACAGATGCAGTCACAGAACCCTCATGATCCAACCACTTTGCAAAAGCCCCACTTTTGAACATTGCTATGTTGAGGGAGGACACATCCTTTAACAACGGGCCTTTGGGAATATGTCATAGGGATGCTCTAGCATCCATAAAGAAATAAGGTTGCTTGCTTAGCTGGTGTGTCAACTGACATGATTCTCGATCAAGAAATCCTAAATGATACAAATAACTATCTTTCCCCTTCTCCTAGTCTTGGGAGCATGCTGTAGATGTGACTAACTCCCTGGCTCCAAAGAAAAGCTGCTCTTAAAGTAGTGTCCCTCCAAAAAATGTAGCGACAACCATGGGTACTTTAAAAATTTCTCAGACTTCCAGGGACCAACTGTATCAGAAACTCTGGCTAGGGTCCCAACAATTTGTATATTAATAAGCTTTAACATGGTAAAGTTCTAAATTCACTGTTCTAGAGGGAAATGTTATTCAGGAAGCTTCTAAAACTATCCCCAACCTCCTGATGTTCAAGAAGTCACTCCCCCAAATTCGCAGGGTTGCTATCAGAAGCAGTCCCTGAGTAGACATTTGTCAGCACCAACCCACCTTCCCTGTGACAGTCTTCTGTACAAATATTAAGGGCCAAGTCTATATTATCCTTCCAGATCTATGCTCTGTAGTGGCCATATTCATGCTTAGGCTTACTGGATTTTTTAAAGCAAAGTGCCTCATTTTTTATGAAAGCCTAGCTATACTTCAGCAAAGATGTCAAATGATTTGTATTTTTTTTTTTTTTTTTTTTTTTTTTTTTTTTTTTTTTTTTTTTTTTTTTTTTTTTTTTTTTTTTT